>KK119619.1:104898-199160 GCA_000611955.2 Stegodyphus mimosarum | reverse complement strand
TATATATGTTCTCTTAAAGTATTATACATATTATTAATACATATATATTATTATACATATTATACATTTTGTATATAAAAGATATATGTGTATTTGCTTTTGTTTGGCCCTACCGTGTTAAAGCGAAACTCTAGGCCGTTAAATGAAAGTTCTTCCGTTTTTCTTCAATCACGTTACCAACGAAATCGTGCAAATCGAATGCCGTGTAGATTGAGTGTTACGTATATTTAATTGACCTTGAATAAATAAAATGTGTTTCTTGAATTTTCCAGTTTAACTAGCTAGCTTACTAATATAACCATTGCCAACTCCATATCACTAGCAGACAAGAACTCATTGAAATTAGTAAATCACGAAAATGGAAACCTGAAAGCTAAATGAAACCTCTCATTTTGAGAATGTAAAATTTCCATAACTGTTCCAGATAAATTACGTTTGTTATTTGTAATAACTGAAGGTAATGACTAAAAAAGTTTTTGATAAAAGATATTTATGCATTCCTTTCTTTTTCTTATGAAAACGCATTCACATGTTCGAAGACAAAAGTATTTTAAAACAAATCATATCGAGTGTGTTCTGTGGGGCGAATTCAACTAGCTACTGAAAGTTTCGTGGTTTGATTATTTGAATGTGACTAAGATTTGCCTAGGGGGAGGTGCTTTCGTGATGTATTACCTAAGTGAGCCACCAATCATGCTCCAGCCTGTTTGCCTAGGATAGAACCCGGGTCGAACTGCTGGTATTGAGCGGTCTAAACCTTCTGCTATCGGTGGAGAGAAAGCTTCGTGGTTCGGATTCCGAGAAATGCGCTATTAGTTTTTCGGATTTTCAGCTATGAAAACTTAATGAACATTAAATTAGCACATTAAATTTAACAACATTAAACTTCACAGCATTAAATTTTGCACCATTCATATTGTTGCGTTATACGGGTTCGTGGATTTGAGAGCATCCGATGAAAACACGATGCAGAACAATAAAAAGTACAATTTATTTACAAGAATCACTATTTACAGCACAGTTCCAAAATTACCTTTAAAAGCGTCGAAAATCTACAATAAATACGCTGAAACAATCAGCAAACAGTTTCAGGCTGTAACTGTAAAGGTAGCTTCACGGAAACACTAAACTTATAATAAACACCGTGGAACAATCACCAATACACTGTCAAGCTATACTGTAAAGGTAGCTTCACGGCAAAGCACTATCTCGATCGCTTTCCGTTCACAGAACTCTCGCGTAGCTTAGCACTCACAGTAAGCAGCTATTCTCACAATTCTCACGATTAATCGCACACTGCCGGCTCTCAGAAACGCAAGGGTTTATATAGCTTTTCCTTAGGTTCCACAGGTTTCGAGAAATATCTCGACAGGAAATTATTCTAGAAGCTTCCCGATTGGACCATGGGATATCGCCAAATGGGCGATAAAGTCGCCAATCTGGCAACCCTCCCATACACTGTTTTATGGCAACCCTAGTGCTATGCCGGAAAGCTTACATACAGGCGCAACCGCCGAATTTTTCGCAACAATATTAATAGTGCTATGAATTACACCTCAGTTTTATGCACATCGCGCAATTTATTATTTTTAAAAATGACTTGTGGAACTATTTATCTAATAAGACAGATAGGTGTGATATAATTGTCTATGGTTATCTTGGAAAGACAGAGAAGGTGTCCTTATAGGAAGTTTCACTAGATCAGGAGTATCACTTAGCAGTACCTATATCACCATACGGTTAATTCCGGCTGCAATAATCTACAAAATAACTAAAGAAGGAGCAATTTATGGCTTTGCACCTCTGCCTGAGAAAAGAAAATCATGTGCTTTTTTTTGCTATTCTTTTTTCTTTCTGCTTCTCGCAATTCGTTTTTTAAATTTGAGCTGTTATTTCATATCATTAATTTCAAATTCGAATATTCGATTGATAATTTTTAATAACTAATTCGACTAATTCGACATAATTTAATAACTAATTCTATTAATTGAATATAATTCAATAACTGAATCGATTAATTTGACTAATTCGATATTTTATTTATTTATTTTACAAATACCAAACATTAGTGCTTAAGCCATTAGTTCACGGTCTCTCCAATACTTTTTAGCAATGTCCTCATATAGTTTTTTGAAGTCATCATCCAAAAGAAGACAGGAGAGAGCGGCAAAGCTGTAGCAGACTTAGTATTATCCAGGTGGTCTGCTATGTTACACCCCACTAATTCGATATAATTTAATAACTAATTCTTTTAATTCAATATAATTTAATAACGGAATAGATTAATTGGACTAATTTGATATAATTTAATAACTAAAACGACTAATGTGATACAATTTAATAACTAATTCGATTGATATTATTTAATACTAATTTGATTGAATTAGTATTCTAATAATACTAATTCTAATAATACTAATTCCATAAATAATTTTATTCGGATTTTTAGATGGAGAGCTTTTAGGCTTCGCCATAATTCAAGTAATGCAGTCCTGTTAGAACGTTTTAGCAGTTTGCCTTCAGTTGCACCTTTTTACGAATAATTTACGCACGATGATTCTATACATAATGTGAGAGTGTGAGACATAAATTCCTTCTTTAAACCTTATTATTTTCATTAAATAATTATTTCCTAGCTTGAATTGCTTTATATATATTTTCAAAGCTTACTGTTTACTTTCAAAATGTTCGGCATACTAGAAATTCTACAATGCTTTAATTTGGTCTCTAACTTTTAAAGTTATTCCTGTAACCTTCTTAATCAAACCTTGTTGAGACATACCGTAATTCAAAAATTTCGGTTGGTAAAAGGCTTATTATATTTTAATACGTAAAATGTCCATGGTGCAATTGAATTGAATTGATTCTGTCAATAGATATGTACATAAACACATTATAGAATAAATGCAATCGCTCTTTGAAATTTACTTTGTTTATTTACCATAGCGACACTCAGGCGCTATTCTCAAACACGTAACATCTCAATTACATTAGCCAACATACACAACAAAAACATCATCTGGCGAATTATCTAATCTTTGCACACATGGTCAATGCAAACAGTAATAATAAAACTAAAACGATATATAACAGAACCTAAACAAATAAAACGAAAAAAAATGTTTCACGGACAATCACCGTCGCTTACCATCAACGCGCATGCGCTGCTCCTAAATATTCTCCTCTATCTGAGACAGACTGGCGACAGTATTTTTATACTATTTCTTAACACATCAGTTTGAGAGAAAAATTTGAGAAATTATGAAAGAATGAATTTACTAACAGAGCTCACATTTTAGTGCTTATTATTAAAAAACTTAGATATTGATCATATCTAAGAGGAAACTAGAAAATGAACTGTTCGTATGGAGCACTAGTTATTCCGTATTGGGTAAAACAGCACTCACTATGATTTTTTTAGCTGCCCCAAAAAACTGCTAATACCTCCATTACTAATATCACAGCAGCTAAGGCACGATTAATATTTCTGCTTATCTAATACTAATGCGTTGTAATATCCTTTGGAAGCATAAGTAATATCTCCACGAATTTTGCCCATAAATGTGTGAAACTTTTATTTTCAACTTGATAAAGCATAATTAACTAATTTGAATGTTTCTCTTCGGAAGACTAGATGAACAGAAAAATTTTGCATTTACAAATCCTCCGATTCCCGATGCTGAGAGCGTTTTTATAAAACTCTCTAATGTATTTTGAAAAATTTTGTAACTACACTGCTCGACATTGAAAATGCAACACCAAGAAGGAGTGGTCAGAAAGCGATGAAATTTGGAAAGAATACAGAGAGAGCAAGTAGCAATAAGTGATCTTTATTTCAAAATGATGGTCAGAATACACAGCGAGAACGGCATCGGCTCAGTAGGATGTAGGACCACCGCGGACAGGGATGCACGAAGAAACACGTCTAGGCATGGAGTGCGGATGGTGCCCAGAGGGATGGCTCTCCATTCACTTTCAACCATTTGCCACAGTTCGTCTTCTAAACGAGGAGGGGCAGAGTCTGCAAACGGCGTCCAATCACATCCCACAGATGCTCGATTGGTGACAGGTCAGGAGAGTACGGTGGCCAAGGACGCATCTGTATACCTTGCAGAGCCCGTTAGCAGATGCGAGCACTGTGTGATCTTTCTGCTGAAAATTTGCATTAGGCAGCCTTTGAAAGTAGGGGATTGCCACCGACCGCAGTACATTATCCAAGTATCGTTGGACCGTCATAGTGCCCTGAATACGAGCTAGAGGTGACTGGAACCGTAGACAATAGCGCCCAAACATTATGCCACGTTGTCGCGCGGTGGTGCCTTCCACAGTTACTGCTGGATTAGATCTCTTTCCACGTCGACGCCACACACGTATGCGGCGACTGTCATTGGATAAACAGAAGCCTGACTCATCTGAGAACACGAAGTTTCGCCATTCTGTCATTCACATCGCCCCAGTCCGGCACCATTCTAAACGTTGGCGCCTATGCTGTGGGGTCAATGGTGGTCTCCTTAACGGTCGCCGTGAGTGCAGGCCGCGTTCAACCAATCGACGGGAAATGTTTCTCATCGACACGGGAACATCCAGGGTATCTTGCACATGCTGCAGAATCGCGGTACAAGTGACTTGCGGGACCGCCACAAGATTGGCCGATGCGTCGATCCACGCGTGCTGACGTCACTCCGGCTGCACCTGCACCCCTCCTTCTTCCCACATTCCCTTGTTCCAACCATATTCGCCATAGCCGATGCACCGTGCTCGCATCCATGTAGGTATCAACTGCGATTTGACGTAAGGACCAACCCGCCCTTCTCAGTCCGATCACCATACCCCTCGTAAAATCGTCTATCTGCTGGAAGTGCCTTCGTTGACGGCGGCCTGGCATTCTCTCCTATTACACTTATCCTCCGGAACAAAAATCAACTTTCTTCGATAATTCGTCTGGCAGAAATAACTACACGAATATTGTCCATTCTGCACGTTCCTTCCCTTATATCTTACTTCACGTGCGTCGGAAAGCTGCGCATTTCACATCATTCGCATAACTCAGTGACGTGCGTCTACTCTAAAATTTGCATAAATTTCTGGCCACTCCTTCTTGGTGTTGCATTTTCAATGTCGAGCAGTGTATGTAGAGGCAACGAAGCTACTAAGGTTTGTAAAGCAACAAACTTGGAAACTCAGCCTTACTGTGACTGAGATTCGAAAAATGGATCTTCCACTTGCTAGCTGAATGAGCGATTTTTTTATTCTACGAGAGCACGCACGAAAGAATGCTATGATTTCTTACATTTTCCTCAAATTCAAGGATGTCTTAAGAGAAGAGGAAGACCGAATAAATCAAATATAAATCAAACTCAAGTGATGAGGATTTGCCATCCACCATATTTTAATTTGGTTACCAGTGTAAAGTCTATTTTTGAAGTAGGAAATGCACAGTCCAGTTGCACCTTTCCCGGATGAATATAAGCATTCCATACCGCGCCACTGCTATAGGAAAACATACGTACTTGGGATTGAGTATACTTTAAGAAGGCGTAATTACGTTTAGGCAGGATTGTTACGATTTTGTTTTTGTTGAATGACGCGCATGTGCGACACTGAAGAGAGAAAATGCTCGTTTCTTTTCTTTGAACGAATGCCAGACGAAAACATTCACATACAGCGTTCTGCAGATTGCTTCCCGTTTTATTGAATAATAAAATTATAAAATCCTTCAATGATGCTGTTAATATCAGAAACAAGCTTAAGCGTGTAGCTTATATAAATAGCTGAATTCATGAATTTAGTGCAAAAACCAAAACACATTGGATTACACGCCGATCTCTACCCAACTGTAAAGGCATCGTGCTCTTGTAAGTATATTATTATTTGCAATGTTGTTGCATTCTCTACCTTTCACATTGCAGAAAGTATTTCCTTTGCAACTGTATATGTTATTTCCACGTTAATGTCCGTGTCTTTCACATGTCTAGTATTCTGCTGCCTTAAATGAAAGAAAAAAGTGCATTCAGTATTATCGCTGAATTTAAGACACGTTATGAGTTAAAAAAACTTAATTCTCTGATAAAAACTACTTTTTATACAAAAGTACAAAAGATGTTATACATTAAAAAATGGGCAATATTCGTAGTAATTCAAAATAAAGTACTATTATTCAATTTGAACATACGTATCTCTATTTTTATCTTCCAAACCTACAGTAGTCTAGCTTCAAACATAAAGTATACTTTTCCCGAACTGACTACAAATATTGTGAATTTACTGTGTATTATACTAGCTCCTAAGTTTTTGCTTTTTGCGAAACTTTGCTAGTCTCACACTTTCGGAGACTGCATCTGCAAAGAATGGATATATAATGTATATGAAATAATGAATTAATAATCCCAACCACTTTTAATATGAATTGTTTTAAATTAAGAATACATTTATTAAAAACCTCTACTCTTCATATTAATACACCATTTACGGAGTTAGCACTCTTAATACTTTTCTAACACACAATAATACTTTTTCTGTCTAGGAACAAAAAGTTAGGGCATTTTTATACTAAATTAATAAAATCTGAAGTTCCGTAAGTATAGTAATCTCATGGCAACAAAAATACAACGCACGTCATTAACATTAATAATCGTTTCGGTACCACTACCAAACTATAAACAAACGGTTGGAAGGCGTACTCTCAAGTCCAAGCAAAGTCAAGGCGTTCCTAAGCTTAGAGGAAATGACGTCATCAGAAGCCAATCACGAAGATGGATATTTCCCTATGCGCGTGGCGCGGTACGAAACGCTTATATACATATGTTTTACACTTAGGCAAATAAACCTATAGCTGTTTTTAGTACCTTGTGTAGTCACGTAAACAGAAAGAGTTTGATTGGTTCAGTAATTACTCTGAAAAATTTAAAAGCTGTCTTCCTGGGAGCAATAGTAGCTTTCACTGTGCACTGTTAAAAATGTGGTTCAAGGTTTCACCAAATTACGGTACAGAAAAAGTTGCAACCAAAAGATGGTAAAAAACTGAACCATTATTTTGTGCTTTGGCTGAACCTTTATTTGGTAATAGGTTGAACCATTATTTGGTGCTTCGGCTAAACCATTATTTGGTGCATCAGCTAAACCATTATTTGGTAATAGGTTTAACCAAGAATTGGTAATAGGTTTAACCAAGAATTGGTAATAGGTTTAACCAAGAATTGGCAATATATTAAAGCAAGAATGGGGACTGTTGAACCATAAATTAGAAATGCGTTTAATGGGCTATATTACAATATGGACTGAGAATACCTTAAACCATTAATTATAATTATGTTTATCATTAACTGTAAATTATAGGTTATTTGAGAGTTCAGGCATAAAATTTTATATTATCACATTTTCTGGTATTTTTTAATTCAATTACTGCTATGGCTCGCTTCCCCTGGTACTTTTTTTATTCATTACTGCTATGGCTAAGATATTTGGAACTTGCTCATGCAAATCAGCATACATATAGCAATAATTATTGAAAATTTGGCTAGCACAGCAATCTGATTCATTTGCATAAGATTGATTGTTTTGAGAGAATGAAAGTATAAAATATGTATCATTAAAATACACACTTGCAATATATTAGCATGCATATAAAATCTATTTTTACAAAATTAAATACCTTACACACCAATAGGAATAAGTTAAAATACAACTTCTCACTGCAAGAGCTGAATTTTAAAAATTCATGTTTGATATACCTTCACTTGTAAACTAAATTGCATTAGCTTTGAGATTCAAGGTCTCTAGTATTTAAATTCGCAACAGAAATTGCTTTGTCATAACAAAATTGATATTATACATTGTGTGTAATGTGTCATTAACAGATATTCAACTAATTACTATTATACTATATAAAGAAAAATTATTCCATGCATAATTCTTATTTTCATTCACATGCCATGATACTTACCTTTAAAATTTGGAGACCAGAAGTATTTGCTAGGATCTGTAAGTTTCCCATGTCCCCTCCCCACGCAAAAACAAGTTTTACTTTATGGTAATTTTTTATGTACAATATGTTAAAATGTATTATGAAGCAGGATAAATTATACTTATGTACCTATACAATAAAAAAAACTTTTCCAAAGCTATTGAAATTGTTCAATAAATTCAAAAGCAAATTCCGTTTTCTGCAGATTAAACATATCTCTTGATAACATGTTATGTAGATACGTAAGCATTTCATGTAAGAAAGGTCAGAGAAAAAACGTAAGCTTAAAATTAAGATCGCAAAGCTTTAATGAAAAACATACACTGCTCGACATTGAAAATGCAACACCAAGAAGGAGTGGACAGAAATTAATACAAATTTTAGAGTAGACGCACGTTACTGAGTTATACGAATGATGTGAAATGTGCAGCTCTCCGACGCACGTGAAGTAAAATATAAGGAAAGGAACGTGCAGAATGGGCAATATTCGTGTCGTTATTTCTGCCAGACGAATTATTGAAGAAAGTTGGTTTCTGTCCCGGAGGATACGTGTAATAGGATAGAATGCCAGACCGCGGTCAACGAAGGCACTTCCAGCAGATAGACGATTATACGAGGGGTATGGTGATCGGACTGAGAAGGACGGTTAGTCCTTACGTCAAATCGCAGCTGATACCTACATGGATGCGAGCACGGTGCATCGGCTATAGCGAATACTCTATGGCGAATATGGTTGGAACAAGGGAATGTGGGAAGAAGGAGGGGTGCAGGTGCAGCCAGAGTAACTTCAGCACGCGTGGATCGACGAATCCGCCGACAAGCTGTGGCGGTCCTGCAAGTCACTTATTACGCGGTTCTGCAGCATGTGCAAGATACCCTGGACGTTCCCGTGTCGACAAGAACCATTTCTCGTCGATTGGTTGAACGTGGCCTGCACTCACGGCGTCCGTTAAGAAGACTGCCATTGACCCCACAGCATAGACGCCAACGTTTAGAATGGTGCCGGACTGAGAGCGATGTCGATGACAGAATGGCGAAACGTTGTTTTCTCAGATGAGTCAGGCTTCTGTTTATGCAGTGACAGTCACCGCATACGTGTATGGCGTTGACGTGGAAACAGATCTAATCCGGCAGTAACTGTGGAACGCCCCACCGCGCGACATAATGGTTTGGGGTGCTATTGCCCGCGATTCCAAGCCACCTCTAGTTCGTATTCAGGGCACTATGACGGCCCAACGATACTTGGATAATGTACTGCGGTCGTTGGCAATCCCTTACCGTCATAGGCTGCCTAATGGAATTTTCCAGCAGGAAAACGCCCGATCACACAGTGCTCGCATCTGCCAACATGCTCTGCAAGGTATACAGATGCTTCCCTGACCACCGTATTCTCCTGACCTGTCACCAATCGAACATGTGTGGGATGTGATTGGACGCCGTTTGCAGAATCTGCCCCTGCCTCGTTTAGAAGACGAACTGTGGCAAATGGTTGAAAGGGAATGGAGAGCTCAGGACACCATTATTGACTCTATGCCTAGACGTGCACTCTTATTGACTCTATGCCTAGACGTGCACTCTTATTGACTCTATGCCTAGACGTGTTTCTTCGTGCATCCCTGTCCGCGGAAGTCCTACATCGTATTGAGCCGATGCCGTTCCCGCTCTGTATTCTGACTATCATTTTGATATAAAGATCACATATTGCTGCTTGCTCGCTCTGTCTTTTTCCAAATTTCATCACTTTCTGACCACTCCTTCTTGGTGTTGCATTTTCAATGTCAAGCAGTGTATTTAAGTCAACATAGACAAATTTTGTGCAACTGCTACATAAGAAAATAATTAATTAAGAAATATTTTATGCTGAATGTTGCACAGACATACATGTAAGCATAATTTAATAAATTATATGACTTTTATTCTGTTTAAGAAATTTAATTTAACATGAAACTACTCATGAAACCTGTCGAATGATTATGTATATTTTATAAATATTTTAATCATTATTTTTCAGAATTTAATAGCAAGTACTTCTGAATAATTAGCATACATTATTATGCTTATATAGAAATAGGACATACATCAATAGCATTCTTCTAACTAGAAAACTTTAATTGTCTGAAATAAATAAGATAAATGTATTTGTAAAGCATGCATGGGGGGATATTTACCATTACTTATAATATTGACTAAAGCATTTTGCAGTTTGATATCCTGGAGTATTTAAACCAATAAATCTCAGAAAGCGCAAGTGTATGTAATAATCATTTTAATACATTTCTGAAAATTTCTATAGGATATTTAACAACATCATGAAACCAAATTTCGAATTTTTTATTTAACAATTTAACTGTGGTAGCCTCATATACTTAAACAGTTCTTGCAGTTCATAATCATTAGAAGAGAGACACGAAGAATGCATGGTACTCAACGTTAGATCAGTAATTTTCACACTGTTGGTTGTATCGGAAATGCAACGGGTGGTAATTTATGGGTACAGTATATCAATACCAGTCACAGTGTTTGTGTACACAGTGGTCTGACAAGCACATTGTATCAAGCTCAGTGACCGTGCACCTTATAATGCACCATTTGGTGACTGCACCCTTTGCCAGGATGAATTTCATAAGCTTGTTCTGATGTTACTCTCAGACAATTGAGAAAAGTCACAACACATTCTGATCTTGCATAGATGTCGAGGTAGTCTTGAGGAGTACAGGGTCATGCAGTCACAACCAGTGATTGAAAGAAGACAACATCTTTTAGATACTGTTTGTAGTTCTACTTCAACGTCATTGGGAACCTAAAAAAAGAAGCAATCCTACACAGCTACATAACATCACGCATTATCTAAACTGTTAGTTTTATATTTATTTTTTCTTTCATAATTCTTACGCTCGTATTATGACTGATGTTACTATTAGTATTACCAGGTTATACTGACTGACGTTTCTGTGTTTTAGTGTATAAATTATAACAAATATATAATATCATTGCAATATATGATAAAAATAACATAAAACACCCATAATACATTAAATTTAATTAATAAAAACTTAAATATTCATTTTGATTGGTTATTTGGATGCAGCAAGCCACTCGATTGCTATCTGACTATGTATGTACATTGGGTTACTTTATTAGTGACTATGGTATGTACATTGGGTTGCATTCATGTTACACATGGGGGAAACTAAACATGCAGGCAATGCGTTTGCATGGATTCAAACCTCGGTTGAAATGTCAGTGTTAAACAATCTCAACCATATCACTACTAGTAGTATTATGTTAGTTTCACTTTCTAATGAAAAACTAATTATAGAAGAAACAAAAACACAATAAAAAAAGGAAAATGCTTTAAAAACCAATTTTGTGAAATACTGGGGCTGAATATCAAATATATGGCTGGCCAAACATCAATATTTTGATATATTTAGGATTTTGTTTTTTAAAAAAGGACGTATTAAGACTATCCCCGAACCCACCAAAGAAGCACAAAAATGTACTGATGAGGCAGCGCACCATGCCGCCAAAAATTAGTTATATTGAAATGTGTTGCTGCTGGTAGAGCACACATTCCACCAGTATTAAAAAAACTAATATATAATTTACGCAACTTATTATATTAATACGCTTACACATCTAAAGGTATATTTAGTAAAAAATACACAATTATAAGAATTATAAAACATTAAACATTAAACAAAAATACAAAACATTAAGAAAATTAGCTGGATTACATTATTATACCAGCACCAAAGTGTTTATTTTACTATTATAAGCCTACCAATATTACCAAAATACATTTATGTGGCAATTTAGGTGTGCCCATAACAACCCCAAATGGCTTTCCAGAGATTTCACCAGTACGACGGCAGATTATGATCCCTACTACGGGAATTTCTGTGTTTTAGTGTAGCGGTGAACCGCATATTGCAGTTTTCTTCGGCGGAATCTCAGACATAACTTCCTACACACATACAGTGCAATAAGACTTGTTTAAAGGCATCATGTGCCTTTTTATCATGTGTGTCATTTTACGATTTTGATGCCATTGTTGTTCAAAATGCTATGTTTCTAGTCTTCTCTGTTGCTTCCTTCAGTGAAAGCAGATCGCTGTGTACATGAAAAGAAGAGTGGAAAAACCAAGAAGACTGCATGCCTTATATGGAAAACGAAATAATGAAGGCATCATTTTCGATCCAGAAATAAGGATATCCAAACAAACATCTCTCTCCAATCAGCAATCAATTTGTAACTTTTTATGGGGATGAATAATCAGAAAATACCAAAATTTAAAAATTATATGGCATATGACATTACGTTTAAAAATAAGAATAGTACAACTTAGTAAAGGTAAAAATAGAGAAGCTAGATTTTGGAAAATTTTTCTTATGTAAAGCAGGGGTTCTCAAGTTTTTTCTTACATAAACCCCTTTTAAAAAAACTTTAGAAAAAGGTTTCTTCATCGAACCCTTTACATTTTTCTCTGTAATGCAGCATAATCAAAATACAAATAATTGCAAATAAATAACATAGCAAACTAAAATTTTGAACAAAAATTTAAAAAAATGGTTTATTGGATTTATGTTTTTTTTATCTTTATTTTCCATTTTACAAATATAAACAAGTTTCCAGAAACAAACTCACAGATTTTAACTGCACAAAACTTCAATTTTAATTACACAGAAGTGTGAATAATTAATGTGATGTGTGCATTCATGTAATTCTTTTAGCATTTGGCATAAAACTGCTTAATTCTCAAATCACTTCTATTAGAAATATTCAACCTGTCTCGTTTTTCCCACAGTAAATTGCTGACTTGATTCAAGTCTACTTGTACTAGGTTAGAAGAGGGAAAAGGCAATATTGGTTTGGTAACAACTTTTATTTTAGGAGATTACTCTTGTATGACTTTTAAAATCTAAAATTTAGCACACATGTGCATTTTTGGAATCAATGGAATCTTGACTAAACTGATTAATTGCCACTGCAAATTCGGCTTTCAATGCCTAGATCTTCATTGACTCCCTATAAAATTTCCACGGCTGCCAGGGGGCCACTATTAATCCCATTGGAAAAGAAAGTGGAATAGGAAATTTTCAGAAATGTAACTGTTTGTAGTAATATATTTTAAAAACGTAACAGCTTAAAAATTGAATATTTTGAATATTTCAGCAGTTTGAAGTAATAAAAAGAAAACTGGAGCAATTACATATACAGTTACTAATACAAATCAGAGACTTATATTCTGAGAATTTAAACTGAAAATTTACTTTACCTTTATTACTGTCATTCTTGAAAGAATATTCATATTTGCATCGAAATAACTATAAACATATGCATTTAATTTAAATTTATCAGATGTTTTTGCTGTATTGATGTATAAGCACTTAAAGGTTACCTAAAATAATTATGAAAAAGGTAAAGTACAAATAGCCCTCTGCATATTATATGAATTAAAAAAATGGATGTCTCAGAAACAAGATGTTATTTTGGATGACAAGTAAAATTAAGCGAAACATTTAAATTATTCAAATAAAAAATAAGGTTTAGATGATATAAACCAAAAATCAACTTGTAAAAATATTCAAGGAAATTCCACAGTATCAGTTTTGGACAATTATCTTCATTTATTTCCTATATAACAGGCTCTTTTCTCACAGACATTAATGTAATTCTTTTTAAATGACGTTAACCGTATTTGGCAATATGTGTTGCCCTTGACAACAATAAATTATACTGCACAGTTAAAAAAATAGTACTCAAATTAAATCTTTGTGTAATGCTTTCCAATTATGAAAGAAGTTAATGCATCTATGAACTGTTGATAACAAATAAAAAATAAACAATGTTAATTACTCTAATATTCTGCCATATTTACCACTAACGAAATGGCATATGAAGAAACAACACTTAGCTCATACTCTAACTGCTTAGAAATAATCAATTATATTTTTAATCAATCGAACTTCGTTTTGCAGAAGATTTAAGCACATATAAATACAATCCCAATAGCACATCTTAACTGCTTCAGAAAAAAAAATGTCTTATTTGCTATTATTTTAAATGCATGATATTAATTAAATTCTTAATTTACAAAGTCATTTCTTAAATGCAGAAACCATATTCAAAATTCATTTACGTTCCAACTCAAACTACAAAAACATGATTTTGCAGGATTATCAAAGGGGTTAAGAGGTAATTATTTTTGTCATTTCGGCCATTAAAAATACTTGGCAAAATCTTTCTTGATCTGAGAAATTCAACAAATTAACAATGTATCTGCAAAAGCACAAATTAAGATTCATTTTCAATATGATAAGTAAAACAGAAATTTACTCCCAGTTTGGCAGAGAAAATGATAGAATTTCTTAAATTCCAACATTTGTGGCAGTTTGATGCGAAGCTGAATGAGTACCTAGAACAAAATCTATAAATTGTTGGCATTTTTGTAGTAGGTTGGTAAGCAATCATAACACAATAATAAACACAACTTTTCGAGTTCAATAGATATTATTATATGAAATATAGAAAAACGAAATTTTTAAATACCACGTTTGGCCAAATAAGCATGCATTCGAACAGAATATTTAACAATATGGCTAAATAACAAAAATTCTATGCATCTTTATCAAAAAATTCTTCTCAGAAAAAAGAAAGTTTAGATAATATTTCAAAATGGTTTTAATTAGACAATAAGATTTAATAAACAAAAGTTTTCACAAAGCAATAAAAAAATTGCTACTTCAACAAAACATTCCAAATGCAGTTTTATAATGTTAATCGATTACTTTTAATTTTGCTGGGATCCTCCGGGAAAGTTTTCATAACCAACATATTCTTTGTAATCATCAGCACAGTTTTGCAGAGATAGAAAAACTTGGATATTAACCATATTTAATAACAGTAAGCTGACCATAATCTGAAATTTATAGCCCTTTCAATGATGATTGACACTGTGCAAAGATTTTCATCTAGAGAAAAATTAAACCATAAATTTAGTTTTATCCAATAAGACTTAAATTTTAATGTCAAAAATGTTTTTTAACGTTTTAGATGAATTATGTGTTTCTTATTTCTCAAGTTCACAAACATCGTAACAACAATTATATTCTAATTCTGATGCTGACAGAACATTCTACGTTTGTATTGTAGTATTTTGTTTTCTACATAATGACTATAATGTATTTTACATCAATACACATTACGTAATATATGCAGAAGAACACATTATGTTATAACAATATTTTTACTAAGAATGTTCGGGAATCTCTTTTTAGAATTCTATTTAGCTACGTTAAATACAGTAGTAATAACCAAATGGTGAAAATAAGCTTTAGCACTAACGCGACTCATTCCAACAAAATCATTAAAAAGTTACTGCGAATGCGTTTTAACACCATTTTGCATCTTACATTTCATTAATACACAAATTTTAATGCACATACATAAATCAAAACGGAAACAAACCAAAAATAAAAGTACCTTGTAATTATCGAATACACAACCGACTACCCGTTAACACTTTCAAACGGCCGCCATTAAACTTTCTAAAGATCAAATCACGGGAAGACCAGGCATGTGCTGAATGCTTTGCTTTGATTGGCTGCAAAGCATTCCTTAAAAATAGTGAAACATTGATCTAGTTGGATCGTTTCACCAAATATCAGTGAAACGGTAAAATCAAGTGAACCATTTTTTTGGTACTATCTCTGATTTTGAACCATTAAATGGTGTAACATTGAACTAAATTTTTTAAGGTGTGGACATTTTAAGAGAGACTTCGTAGTTATACAAATGAAAGGATTACAAAACTATCCATGCAAACAGTTCTTTTCACAACTGAGAATTGAACTTATACCCAAAACGGGCAGTGAATTTCTAAACTGAAATTTCCTCACTAGTAGATGTATAAAAAAATATTTGCTTGTTTGTATATTATATTTTTTGTTTTCCATGTGAGCTACGTTCCTTTGAAAAACCCTTGTGTGCCATAAAGAAAAAATATTGAAAAATCGATGAATTTATTCTTTTCTCTCTGAGCAATTTCTCAATGTCAAAATGAATCCAATTACACAGTCGAATAGATAGCATATTGTGAATTTAAGAACACGAACGTAATACAATTTCTTCCACTTTGGTATAAAAATAAGAGTTCCACGTTAAAAAATTATTTTTCGAAGTAATTGAACCTTATTTTAGTCAACGAAGAAAATTATTTTTCTTCTTTTAGCTCCTTCGGTTAAATTTTTGAAAACAGATTATGTTCGTTTGACTTATATACAAGTATTGGCAACTCATGTAGTTAGTGTTTAATATAAAGTTTATTTTTGGATAATTGTTGTATTAAGATAGGCTGATTGAAAATTTATTACAACAAAACCCTTTGCGGCCTTTTTCTTAATTTAGACATAACTAAATCTTATATGCCTGCTAGTTTTAAGTGAAAGTCCTTTATTCTTAAAGAGATATTTGTACGAGATACTTTCTCTTTTTTTTTTGTTGTGAGTTTTCTCCTAATTTTTTCGATAACACATTTTTAAAATTTTTCCCATTTAACTAAAGAACTTCCATCTCATTTTTCTCTTTTGTTGACTACAAGATTTTTCAGATTCATTCCATTAATTTCAAAGTATGCCCGGAAAGGAAAGGTAAATAAATATTACCATCATTCATCATTAGAGGCCCCTTATTTACGCCTTTGTTTTATTTATGTCTCGCTAAAATTGCAAAAAACATTCTTATTCTGAAACATTTAGTTTCATTAAACTTTCACGTACATCGAAATATATCAGCTCTAATTAATGATACTAATTTCAAGTATTTCTCATTATTTTTCCTCATTTTTCATAGTAAGAGATTTCTCATACAAAAGATGACAGATGTCTTCAAAAGAGGCTTGAGCTGTCTTAAGTATGTAGTTCTTCTGTTGGAAGTGTTCGAACGTGATTTTCAGTTTATTTATTTTTTTAGCTTGTATAAAACTTTGAAACTCTCAGCGTCGGCAACAGAAGTAAGTTTCAAGCTTTTAAGCATAGAATCTAATTTGATAAACTATACATATACAATTTGAAATGTTGTTTCTTAATTTAACACCTTATAAATTTGTTTAAAATCGTCGTGTTAATGCAATTTTCTAATGTCCAACTGAATTAGAAATTTACTTACAGCTTCATGTTCATATCAAGTAAATGTATTTACTTTTCATTACAGAAGTCCAATAAGTTGGGCAATGAGGTTCGTTACGTTAAAGCGATTCAATTCGTTCAGTAATTCATAATCGTAAGAATAAATAATCACAATAAGCGTAAGAAAGCAGAACAAAATTTTAAGTACGTGAATAGTTTTATCTACTGAATACCTGAAGCTCACTATAATGTTTTAATGTAACAATGTTTCTTCATATGAAATAATTTTGAAATTTGTTACAATTAGAAGCTGAGTAGCTGTCGAGGTGAAGAATCGCTTGTTTTAACTACCAAAAAATTCCTTTGCTCTTACTTGCATCCGGAGGACATGAGTTTTGTCATTTCGATCGATTAAAAAAATTTACTTGTATGAAAATATTTTACTGAAAGTGTTCTCTAAAACTGAAGAAATTCCTAAAGAAAGGAAGCCTAAAAGTTATTTCAATTATTTATAAGAGAAAAGTTTGAAATTGATTCCATATAACTTTTCCTATGATATGAGAAAATGCTTGACGGAACTGTTATTGTTGATAATGCTCCACATGAAGATATATAAATCAGGATATTTATAATCATTAATAGGATATTAAAATTCTTTAAACGCTTTTTTTATGAATTGTATTTTTCTCTAAATGCTTTTTTTATTTAAACCCTACTGCTATTAATTTTAAACATCCATTCCCCCTATCCTTGAATAACACACTGCCTAAGTAGTTTGAATGTGATAACTGTAATAAAAATGTTAGAATTTAACTTTTTAATAATTACAGACGCATGTAATTTTTGGTCCCATTCAAGCAAAAATGTAAGCTTAAATGGAAATTTTTAAAGTTTGCTGTATCTTAAATATGTTAAAAAATATCATTATTATTGAAAATGAAATATCCAGAAATAAGCCACTTCCATTCTTCTTAAGAAAAAAAGTTTCATCGTAGGTTATCTTAAAAAGCATTTTGCTCAACATTTCTCCTTCCCATTAGTCGTATAAGTCATAATCTACTGTAAAATGCTTTTTACTCAAAATTTCATTGGCTATATTAACTAAAAATTGCTTTAATACCTCAGTATTAAAAACAGCTAAAGGGCTTAAGAAGAAAAACCTTCATCATAAATTATCTTAAAGAAACACTTTGTCCGGAATTCCTTCTTTCCATTTAGTTCGTATAAACCATACTTTAAAATGTTTTTTTTTCTAGAATTCCATTGGCTATATTGACTAAAAATTAATTAAATAATTCAGTATAAACAGAACTGCTAAAAAGATACAGGTTAACGAAAAGTCTGAAAAAGTTGTAAAATCTTTTTAATTGAATATATGCTGAGGTGGATAATATCAGTAGTTCCACAGAGGTTGGAGAACTTAGCATAAGGAGCTAACGAGTGATATTTTTTTCTGACCCAAATCGCATTACTGTTGGTATATCTCTCAAATATGACTGCTCAGTAGTACGTAGAAAATATTCTCGAAATCACACGCAGATTTGCTCATTTTCTTATATAGGTTATAGGTTTCAAAATCATCCAATTAATTAAACGTTTTTAGAATACTAATATTTTAACAATACCAACGCATTCTCTCGTCCGAAAGGATTCAGCGCATTTCTTAACTTAGCGGAGGGTAAAAAAATAAAGGAAAAAAATCCTTATCTTTAAATATGAAATAAATTGTACATAAATTTAGATAGAACAGAAGTTTTTTTAATCCTAGGTTTTTAGCAATAAATTAACATTTCAAAACTCATACGTAATCGTAAGTTGCCCTTCGATATTTTCTTTGATCACTCTAACTATTTTTAGTTACTTTGGTGAGTCATTAGACTCATTCTGGAGCAGAAAACCTGAAAAATAAATTAACTACGCCTTCTCAGGGATTTGAACTCTTGAACCCCGATTGTTAGTCGGACGTGTTTTCAGTTACACCTCGAAGGCACGCGATAGGAAGAAGAAAATTCTTCACAATCTGGCTTCAAATATCGTTATCAAAAAAACAAGTGTGTTCTGAAAGAGCATTTTCATAGAAAATTTGATTAATGCTGTAAATAACCATTATTAATCTTCTAGCTTTAGTACTTACGTTTTCTTCCAGAATTAACCTATATGCCTGAAAGACAAAGTGCAGTTACTTTACTGAAGTATTCTTCAATTGTGTTCAAGTGTTCCCTCACAATATTAAAATGAGAACAATTAAATAGGTTTGCGTTACACCATCGTGGACGTCCTCTCCTAAATAACAAATAAATTTTGAAATATATGTTTACTTGCTAGCTTCTTGGAAGCATAGGCATTAAAAACGGTACTTGAAATTTGTAAAGAATTCGTTTACAAATCACTTGAATATTATTCTTCACTTCTGTCATTGAATACGTGTTTGTCTTTCATTAAGAGCATATGGCAGTCGTATTCAGGTTTGACTCTTTTTCTTTCTAATTGCGTAAATTTCTTAATTTGGTTATTAAAACTTACATCATGTTTATCGTCGCTTTCCTCTGATGACAATGGAATTATTAGAAGTTAGAACTTTATGATAAATTTGGAAATTGGAAAGAATTCAAGTTTCGCTCAAGGATTTGAAAAAAAAAATACTACGGTTTTGATGTAAAAAAATATTTTCCCTCTCGTTTTCAATTACCTACTTCAAATTTTAATTTTCTCGGACAAATATTTCGTTTTATGGTCAAATTTAATTATTGTTGAAACACTTAAAAGTACTTCATCTCGTAAAATTAAAATTATTTCATTGTTTTATGAATCAAATGCTTTATGAATATTATAGATACTGAATATACTAAGAAAAAATTTCAAATATTTAAAACTTTTAAAAGGAGAACTCTTAATTTCAGAAGAAAATTATAGTTTAAGTCTTAAAGAAACGATTTTATTTTGGGAGGAGTGATAAGGGTTTTACAAAGGACACGTTTATTATTCTTGAAAGTCCACTTTTTGCTTATTCTAAAAATGTAAAAAAATTATGATATTTTAAGTAATTATTTAAATTTTCCATCTTCATGTTGAAGGTATTATTTTGTTTTAGTTTATGCAGTTTTGCTTCCTAAATTAAATGAACACTGCTTACCTTGCTCAGCTTCTATCTGTTGTTTAAGAACACTTTCCGCAGCATCAATTGCTATTCTCAGATTCCGTCGTTAACTCGAATTAAAACAAAAGAGGCAAATAAATTTTTGGATAACTATGTGTATTTATTTTTTTTGGATAGCTATGTGTATGTATTTGTTTATCTAAGATTTGACTCATTTGAAAATAATTTCTATTGTTAAACCTTCTATGATTGAATTATGTAAAATCAAAACAACAAGAAAATATGTTTGGAAACACTCACGCAAATATAAATGTAAGATTACGCAAAAATCAACTTTAGGCTAGCATTAGTTTCACTGAAACATTATACCGTGTTTACGCGCATGTTTTTCGCCCTAGCTTTTCAGCGCTAGGTTTTGAAAATTTTAAAATATTCACGTAATTTTCCCTATATCAAGATGCTCTGACAGCGAGTTCCCGTAAATCTAAGGTATGGTTTCTTTCACGTAGTCATTGTTTCCGTCTTACTGATTGATTTGCTTGTGAGTTTTGGCTTTGATTTATAGAGAAATAAATGCACTAGTGGATAAAATTAAGAGATGGAATACTTTTCCCCAAATATCTAGAGAAATACTGGATAGAAATAAATGAAATTTGGGTTGGATGTAGTTATTGTGTGACAGTAATGTGTACCAAACAACAATGAAAATGTCATACATTAGCATGAGTTATGGCCAAGAGTCCAATATGATACAAACTTATGATTGAAACATGGCAGTGAAAATGTCGCAAGTATGGTGCGTGGTCGTCTTTGACAGACAGACACAATGCACAATGAGTATCCATGCTGTTAACAAGAGAGTACAGAAGTACCTGTGAAAATCGCCCCCACTCCTCCCCAAGAGCAGTTTTTAACTCCCGAATGGATCTGGGTGGGAGTTATCGTATTGTAGTAGCTCACCCAAGAGCATCCCAAGCATGTTCCATAGGATTGAGGTCAGGAGATTTGGTGGCTATTCCATTCAGTGAATATCCTCGCTTCATCAATCAGGATGTCACTATATTTACGTGCATTGTTGTCCATAAAAATGAACTCAAGGGCAAGAGCAGCCCTGAAATGTCACACGTAGGGCTGTAGGATCTCCTGCCTGTACCGTTCACAGAACCACTGTCAAACACATAGAGCGGTATGCGAGTATCTTACTTGATTCCTGCCCAAGCCATCACGCCTCCATGGCCGTATTCCCTTTCCATGATATTTCTGGGAAGGTATAGGGTCGCAGGTTTCCTCCATATCAATTATCGTCGAGAAACAGATTGCAAACGGAATCTGGACTCATCCGTGAAGAGAACATTAGCCCATGGAAGTTGTGTCCAGTGTTGGTGTTTTATGCATCATTAACAAACCCTTTCTTTTGGGAAACGGAGTGAGTGAGATGCAAACAGCGGGCTTTCTGGCATACAGTGCTGTCTCATGGAGCCTTCTGGCAACTGTCTTTCTTGAAACTGATGTTTCTGTGGCAGTAGCGAGGTCAGGAGACAGCTGAGCGGCTGTAGACGTCCTCCGGCGCTTGGCTGAAAGTACAAAATACCGGTCGCTGCGGCTCTCGGGCGACCTCATCCTGCTCTTCTGGAATACTGTTCCACTGTTTTTAAACTGATTCCACAAATTAGAGATGATATTTGGTGTTACATCCAGTTCTCTTGCAAACCTGAGCTTTTCCTGAAGCCTACCCATTATTCACCTTCTCATATCTTCACCTAAGAGTGGATGTGCACTCATTTTTCCTAAAAAACATCAAAAAACAACAAGAATATTCAAGAAAAACAATAAAAATCACTACTGTGTTGAACAGCGGCATGAGCTGAGCAAATGGAAACGGACTTTTATGACGCCTGCTCATAAGGAATACGTAAACTCATCTCAACAACAAAAGCGCCACAATGACATTATATGGCAACCAAATGTCCGCGAGTTTTGTGTGGTACTTTAGAAGAAATGTCGGAAAGTGTTTTCCCTCTCTTAATTTTGTCCACCAGTGTAGTGAAGAGTTTCAAGAAAACGGGGTTATCTAATGTTCTTGATGGTTCTATGGCTTGCAAGCTCAGCCCTGAATGATTTGAGGCTAATGATTAGTAGTGAACAACAATAAGAGAGAGGAAAGCTTCAAGATACAGGGGTATAAAAATTAAAATATCTCATTAAATATTGTAATATTAATATTTCTATATATTCTTTTTACAATGCAGGTTTCTTTAAAATAAATAATACTGTGATAGTTTCGGGTATTTTATCCATGAACACTTTTCATTTGTTGTGTTCTTATTGCAGTCGCGTCCTTCTCAAATTAAATTATTCACATAATTTTCCCCTCTTATTTTCGTAGAGTAAAATTAGTAAAATACAGGGAAAAATACTCGATTAAATACGTTATCTGTTTTGAAGGCACGCAGTCTTATTTATTCAATGAGCAAAAATGCATTGCTATATATTTGGTTTGAAGAAGAGAGACCCACGACTGATTTCCTTAGAATGAACAGAGTTTTCCCAAGAAATCAACATCAATCGAAGTTTGATTGTTGACTAACTTCGTTTCCTATGTAGCATAAACAGATCTTTCTTCTTACTTGAATGATAAGCTTTAAGTGAATTCGATGCTTTCATACATTTTATGCCTATTTATATGTTTTTCTCTCCATATAGACATATATTTTTCGCCATTTTTCCCATAAATTACCAAACAAGGTTCAGATGGATATTATGCTACTAATTTATTGCCAGGGGTTTTCAGAACAATAAATATCTCTTAAAGATACCTAAACTAAAGTTTCTTTATTGCTTGAGCGAAAACTACAATGTTATGATACATTTTGTTCAAGCAAGTATAATTTTCACAGATAAATCCTCTATATAGACCCGAAGCCAGAGCCATGCCAAGATATTTTTTCGCCTGAGGCAAAACGATAAATGCGCGCCTCTCTCTATATATATGTATACCAAAATAGCTATATTTGTATTAAATTACGGTTACTGTATTAAATCAAAATATCATAATTCTTATAGCAATATTGTACCATAATACTTAAAGTATTTTTAATCGCAGCTATATAAATTCTGGAAAATAATATAGCATATTATTTATAACTTTAAAATGAAAATGTTAAAAAATTCTTTTCTGATAAATAAGAAATAACATTGAAATACACATTGCATTCATTTCCAGTTTTTTTTTTTCAGTTCTTCCAACTATTTTATTAATTTAAGTTTGCCGAAGCTCATTTCCCCTAATAATGACTGGCAAATTTAAAACAATAAAGTAATTTTCGAATTTGCATAGCCAGTTTGGTGCCCCTTCTAGTGATTTATCTGGTCCTTGTCCCGGCTCTGCCCGAAGCGAATATTTCTTTTAACTCAGTTTAATGCTCGTAAGATTTATGCTTTCTTACTAGATGTATGACTCTTAAAATCACTATAATGACTAAATAATTTCTTAAAATGTTTACGCGGTATTTCTGTTAAGCTATTTTTGTCGTTTAATGATATTTCGCTCAAAATCTTTGATAAGAATATCACTTTTGTGTATTTTACATAAGAAGAGCAAAAAGACTCACTCATTTCTCCTATCTCTAAATATAGAGGGAATCTTAGAAACAATAAAGTTGCAAATGTACTGCTAATACGTCTCATGCGAGAAATTAAACGAGTCTGTGTATATATCTCTCAAAAACACTTTCTTATGAATCGATATTCTTCTACAAACACTTTCTCCGATATAAATGTAGGCTGTATAAACGTTCGCTCCCAATGAAAACTGACAACTGAGACTCGAAATTCGACTGTAGAATTATTGTCTCCAGACATCATTTGATAATCGTTTTAAGATGCAGGTCAATCAGAAGATAGGAAGCAAGGCAATCTCAAGTTGCTGTAGCCAAATGGTTGAGTGTTTTAAGGCATGTTGTGGAAACAATTAAAGGAAATCTTTTCAGTAGCCGCGCCATGCCAAAACCCGAAAAATCTTTTCTTTGGCTCAAGCCGGAAGAGATAATATACAGCCAGTTTTCTCTGGAACTCTGGATAGAAAGTAATACGCCTCTTTGTATATTTTCGTGAAGTTCTCTAATTGGTTTGATATAGGAAGGATTTTAATTCGTTGCTTTATGTCTCTATTTCATGATTATGCAAAGTAATGTTTTTTGTGTGCTATGAATAAATGACCTCATCCTTAGGATCGCATTATTTCCAAATCTGAACTCCAAGTAGCATGTCATGATGCTTTCGAAAATCAACTTTAAGGTATCATTCAACCTCCCAGAATTTTCCTGAAATCAAAATCATCTCTAAGAAAGGAATTAATGGACAATCCCAAAATCTCTTAATACATAACTATGTCAGCTTTTCTAAGATATGCGTATCAGCAAGAAGTAACATTCCCAATTAACTTTTCCAAAAAACTTTTCTGCTTCCTGATTGACAGCTGGATATTCATACTTCCATAAACAAGAAAACATGATGAAGAATAAACCGGTGGATTGCGTATACTGTTTAATGTATGATACTTATTGAGAATAAAACATATATTTTTCTGCCAAATTTGTTTTAATTAATTTTTTGCTTTACTTAATTAAATTTTACATTATAGTATAATAACAGTTTAATTTTGGCTACTAGTATATTGAATGTGAATAACTGAATCATTCATAATACGTATGCTAGTCAGCTTAACTGAAAATTCCGCATAATATAAGTATGGATATATGGCGTAAGATATCTAGTAGTCATGAATCTTGGCACGAGAATAAATGTAATTAAAGTTCGTTAGAGTAGGTCGGTAAACTCCGGGAATGGAACCCTGTTTACGAAAAATACGTGAAGGGATTGATAATGAGAACGTGAGAGGATTTTATTAACCTAAATGAATGTAACTCTCAATTAAGTTATTTATCCTTTTATGATAATTCTGAAAAGGAATATTTAACGCTCCTTACGTGTTGAGCAAATTTCTATTCCGTTATAAAATTATGAATATAATATAAAAAAATTACTCTAAAAAGTTATCAGTGCAGTTTTTTAATTTGTAAGCAGTTGCATTTTGCTAATGAAAACTACAAAGATTTTCTTGGCTTGATTAATATTTTATAAGACCTTTTTATTTTAATTTCTTTTATTTAAAGTTTTAAACTGATATGTTTGGTTTATAGCGTTTTTTTATTCTACTTAAATAATAAAAAAATCTTATTTCTAAACTAAAATTTTATAACTGTTATTGCTGTAATGTGTGAGTTTTTACCGTCTTTCGTGTCTTCTGATGATTTTTTTTTCACTTAAGATTTAATATCAACTGTATTTTACCTGCTCTTTTCATACAGTATTGTGAACTTGTAAGCTTAAAATATAACTGCTTTCAATGCCAGAGCAGATTTTATAAATTTTAGCAAAAGCTTCGAAATTTCTCACAGATTTTATGAACTCGCAATCCGGAAATACATATATCCTCTTATATATTGGCCTTTCCTTCAGCAATAAATAATAAAAAACTCAGCCTCTGTTGAATCAGTAATGTGTACATCTGTAGACAAAAAACGCGTAATACTTTTCTTCCGTTTATCTCAACTGCAAATTGTAAATGAACAATCTTTAATTGCGGAATAATATAACTAGAGCTTTAAAATAACTATTTTAATAGGCTCATGAGTTTTTTTAAAACATTCAGAGGAAAAGCAAATTTCAACTTTGTCAAACTTCCAGCAACACAGGGGGGAGTAGAGGGGTAAGTAGCAATAGAAAAAGCCTCAAAAAGAGTTAAAAAAGAGTTTTAAAAAGTGTTTAAAATGCTTGCAAATGTTTAAATAGAACAAGGAAAGTAACTTGATTAATGGGTATCTATGTACATTAACACCGATGATTGATTATGCTCATTCATCTTGCTGGTACAAAGAACTGCAGGGGCCAATTAAGATCTAGATGTAAGTATGTTTCTCCCGATTGAAAAAAAACTAAATATTCGATATGACTCGAATAACTGTAAATGCTAATGACTGTGACGACTTTCTCCCTCAGTTCGAGTATTTGAAATGATTGTAATGAATTTTCAATATAATTATCTACACGTTTCTTTTTAAACTTAAACTACTTTCTTCCATTTAAAAAAAATTCAGAATTATGGTTATTTCTATAAACAAACTCTTATTTGCCTTAAAATAGTTATAAATGTGAAATCATACGTTAATTAAAAATAACTTTAAAATCATAACTGTGATATTCTCTTTTATCTTATTCAATCTTGCATCGCATGTTTGTTGAATTAAGTTTCAGAACTTTAAATATTTAAGTTAAAATAATCGATCAAAAAACTGATTTCGGATAAATACTGTAATTTAGCTGTAATTGCAATTTTTAAATAACGTTCGTAACTATAAAAATTGCACTTTTTTTGCTTTCTATTTCTTGTTGAACTGTATTATTTTAAGCATTTTAAATCACGTTTGGAGAATAAAGCAACGTATTTTAGTTGAAAATTCTGCACTTTGTTTTAGGCAACACTCATCGAGTTTATTACTCTGTTGATACGATCACATATTCTTTTACTAGCTTGTGTTATCATCGGAAAAACCGAAAATTTTAAGTTAATTGATACATGAATAAACTTAATCCAGATCACTCTTATGAAACTGAAGTATTTGCTTGTGCTAATGTTTCGAAATTACCTTGACGTTTCATTTCACATGAAAAAATTTATTACGGTTAGTTTAGTTCTTTTGAGTATTATCTTATCACTTTGGGGAAAGGAATATTTATTGGTCAGTTTATCTATTGATGAAATTTCTATCTTCGATTTAGTCCATCCTTCATACTCCTTTGTAAAACCTGCACTATAATCTGGTAGACGAATTGGTCAAGAAATAAACTTCATGCGGTGTGAAGTTTTTCAAAATATTTGTAGCAAGACGCGCTGAAATTGTAGCTTTTAGTATTCCTAACAATGTTGTTGTAGCCTTTCGCTTTCCACAGAAAGAAACTCTCTTTTCAGCTTGTAACAAGTGAACATGAGCAGAATACATCGACGTTTTCGAGGCTTATGTTATGTAAAATGTTAATACAAATCAATTTCTTTCAAGTTCAAAATCAGTTTAAAAATCCTAATGAAGTGCTCCTTCCCTGCGCACAAGGAATCCTCAATTAAAAGGGAAGTTCAGTCATTTATTTGCCTGGAATATTTTTATTCCTTGCACTATAAAATTGCATTATGTATCATTTAATACGGAAAAGTTGCTCCTGAGCCAGAAATGTCCAATACTCTATATATTAACTTAATTTATCCTGTTTGCCTGAACGACTGGAGTGTTGAAGACGACAGGAATGAGCATACGAGACACCAGAACTTTACCATATGGCGATGCAGGTACTGTTGCTGATGCTATCAGTCCAGTGAAGCAGCATACGAGACACCAGAACTTTACCATATGGTGATGCAGGTACTGTTGCTGATGCTATCAGTCCAGTGAAGCAGCATACGAGACACCAGAACTTTACCATATGGTGATGCAGGTACTGTTGCTGATGCTATCAGTCCAGTGAAGCATCCTACAGAAGCTCTGAGCAAACTTTCTAAAACATTTTCATGAGGTTATTATTTTGAAAAATTCGCATACCATTATAAAGACCTTTTCGTTGTAGCTATTGCTTACAAATATCTTGTTCGGAAAGGTATTTTACAATATTGTTGATTTTTTAATGAAAATCTTGGATTATGCATTATGCTGTAAACCACAAAGTCTTGATACTTTTTGAATTTTTGCCTGGGAATCCTTCAAAGACTTAACTGTATGGCTTGTCCCTAGCTCTTAATTAAAAGAATTTTGGCGGATCACTGCAAAAATATAATTCATTAACTTCTGAGCAGTTAGAATGAGTGTGGAATGGAACTGACTATCACTCTGATATATCTGAACTTTTCAAAGATGCGAGGAGGAATCACAGAGAGCTACTTTTCTGTAATATATATATATTATTTTTCTGCAAAGGGAAAGGTATTAAAAGAAATAATGAAATTTCCTTCTATTTTTAAAGCACTCTGCGCATAAAAAAGGTTATTAAAAATAATTCACAACTGAAAGCATTCTGAATGCCATGATCACTGGTAAAAAATTTTTAAAAAAATCTGAAAGGTTTCAGATTTTAAATTACGTCCAAAGGGGCGTTTTTATAACATTTTGTGTGTTACCTTTATTTATGAAATATCATGTTCGTCACACTTAAACCATAAAATTCAGTACAAGAGCAATATCACAAAATAATTTTTAAATGAGCACATCGTTAGAATTTCCTATACACAGTCTCGCGCGTTGGAGATAAAAATGTTTTTTCTCTACAACGCTGCCATTGCTCGCTTTGAAATCCTTGAGTCTGTTAATCAAAAATTCGTTAAAGTTTTACAAAATATGAAATCGATAATAAAACAAATTCCAAATTTCAAATTTGGGCTTCCAGATACCCATATTCGTGTAGAAACGTTCAATATTCAAAATTTGATGTCTCTAGGTACCTTTTTTTATCACAATGCGAGAAACATACATATATTTATGCAGGTACTTCATTATTTAATTTCTTTAAATATAAAACAGGGCAATAATATTTGGTGGCAACAATTTGAAAAGTGAAACCGCGCTTTTAGTGAATCAACGCTTGCCAGAATTAATTTCATTTTGGCATTTAATATTTCTTCTGGGCAAATTGCCTCTTTATACTAATAAAACAGGCTTTCAAATCACAGTAATTCTGGTTACTCGATACCGTCTAGTAAACATATAAAACCTTCAAATTTATGCATGAGATATCTACAAACAAAGTATTAATTAGTAAGTTGCTTCTCATCCTCTTGAAGATCTTTTTGAGGGGACAAGTTTTCTTGTTCTCGAAACTGATACTGAAACCATTTTTAAATTTATGTAGCTTAAAACACTTTTATTCATCAAAATCATTGGTTTTTGTGCATCATTTAAATATTAAACGTCTTTAGATACAAAATTTATTAGCTCTTTAAATACATCTCTGGCTTCCACATGGAGCAAAGTTGCAAACGGTATCTTCCTACTCTATCATTTATTAAATTGTTTGGACCTTTAACCCTTGATTATTCGATCTAAAATCTCATATAAACGGTAGAGAAATTAATAATTCCAAGTAACGCTAAATAATTTCTCTCTTATTACTTTTATATAAAGCTGGGAAAAATAAGTTTGGAAATTTTTTGAGGAAAAGTTTTATTAATATTTTCCTTCTGTTTAAAAGTTATGAAATTCATCTCCTTAAATGTAACAGCCGTTGCATGTAATACAGAGTTTAATTTCAGTACTACTTACATCTTAAATTTTATATGAAATACAACTACCTCCTTTCTGTCTGGACAGGTTAGTAAAGCTTTTAACTAAATTTGACTTGAAGTATATTCACTCATTGTAGTTTGCTCTAATTCGTCTGTACTTAAAAATGTGAGTTTTTGTAGATACCTTAAAATATACATAACACATGAAACTTATATAACCTTTGTTATAATAACAAAAACATCTATCACAGAAAAAGTATTTCGAATGTACGGCTAAAACAAAGAAAAAAGAAACTGAAGTTTTCTGTCATGGACAGTTTACAGTTAGGATGTTGTAAATATGTTTGAAACTGAAGAAAGCTCAAAAGATTTCATCAAAGGTTTCTTTTTTCGTTTACCCTAGAAAGTGTACAGCATTGTTAAATGCTTTGATAACAGATTCAGTAAAATACGTATATAAATGTAAACAATATTTGAAACAATATTCGCGCACTAAGAAACACTTGTTTTTGAGGAGATTTTCATTTTTTTAAATACTTTTCTAATATGTCCTTAATTAAGTCAAATAAGAAATCTGGCATGTGACAAATGAAAGATCTGGTATGTGACAACAGAAAAACGCACGTTTTTCAATAACCTTAAGAGGTATTTCTCCTGCCTTCTTAGCATGCCTTCGTGGTGTAGTGGCCAGCACACTCGGCGCGTATTCGAGAGGTCCGTGGTTAGAGTCCCGGGAGGACATTGCTCATTTTTCATTTCTTCAGTTTCTTGACGTCGACAAATTGGCGCCCGAACTAAAAAAGGCGGTGTATGATGATTCTCCAACACCAGGATTTGGATATCGGACCTCCCTAATCTCCGGTCGCCCTTTAAAAGGGGGAGTATATAACGTATTTCTCCCGCCTTCTTCGCATACTTCGTGGTGTAGTGGTCAGCACATTTGGCACGTATTCGAGAGGTCCATGCTTGGAGTCCCGGTGAGGGCATTGCTCATTTCTTCGATTTCCTTCTTTCAAAAAATTCTAAAATGTCTCTACAGTAGCGCCTGAACTAAACAAGGTGGTGGATGATGATTCTTCACCACCAGGATTTGGCGATTGGGTCCCCTAATCCTCAGACGCCCTTTAAAAGGAGTAGTATATAAGGTATTTCTCCCGCCTTCTTAGCATGCCTTCGTGTTGTGGTGGTCAGTACGCTCGGCGCATATTCGAGAAGTCCGTAGTTCGAGTCCCGGCGAGGGCATTGCTCATTTTTCACCTCTCTTGCTTGCTCACCATGTCCCCCATATCAATGCCAGCAACACATATTAATCCCACATCATGGCCCCTCGTCTGTAAACTCACCCCACAATGTACAATATATGTGGTCCATGAGGCCAAATATGTATCTGACATGTGGCATATGTATATTATTAATATTATTATTTTTAAGTGTGTTTATTTGTCATAAGTCTTCAGTGTTAATCAAGTGCATCTCTTCCTTTTTGTGTGTGTGTGTGTGTGTGTTTTCTGTACATTTTTATGTTTTTGTATTTCATATTTTTAGTACTCAGCTCTGAGCCCCTCATCTGTAAATCCGTCTCACAAGTCTCGTACCTGTAATTATGTAATTAGTCAAGCAATGTCAATACGTCGCCCGCCCCTATTAGGCCATGTAAACTCCTGCGCTCTGAATAAGCTCCCGGTTTGGTCTCTTGAGGCCACAGGGAGTTGTTGCCATTAGATAGTGGAAGGCGAGGGACACATGCCTGTTTATGTCTGGTAGCCATCAGGCGTCCCCGTCTTCCGTCACCTACCTACCTCTCTTGCTTTCAAAAAATACCTAATGCCTCTACAATCTGATGTTCTATCATTCGCTAAAGAAATAAACCAGTTAGTGCATCCCCAGTTTGTATCTAAAACGTCTCAAGTTTATGTGGATTACAATTTGCCCCTATTTAATGCCCTATGTAAAGTGCAATCATATTTCATAATCTTCCTTTTTCTTGAGGTCGCCTTTTAATTTTCACCCTTTCCTTCTTCTGTGCCTCAATTAATATTTGCATTTAGAATATTACATGCCTTTAAACTATGTGAGTTACATAAAATTAGGCAAAGCAGCAAACAACCTTGTGTTTGGCGTAGATTTAGATAAGACTCTATTGATTTCGAAGGGAAAAAGGTACAGATTCCTCTTCATCAACAGCAAATAATTCTGAAACAAACGGAAAGTTATAGAGTCTTGATTAAATATACGTCAAACACAAGATTGAATCTTCTGTAAATTTTATGTTTTACACTGGTGTGTTTCTCTTCTGTCTTGATTTTTGATAATCATTATTTTCATTCTTGATGATAACAATTTTTAAATTTAATGCGTAGCAAACAAAAAATCTTACTTGCCAATCTGTGTTGTTCCCTTCATGTTTTAATATATTTATTCTGCTTCCTTAAAATCCTATTCTCCTAATACGGTAAATTTTAATTAAATACAAAACGGATGTTTTAGAATGTAGTATATTAACCATGATTTTCTTTTTCAGGCAGCTAACTAAAATGGAAAGTAACAGAATATATTTATTTCAAATAAACATTACTTGCTTTAAGTCATTATCGTTACCGTTAAAATTTTCAGTTCAGCTCTGATTTCCATTCAAAACCAATACCTTAAGCTCAATGATGAAAAATTAAAATTGTACATTTTGATCGATTCACTTAGCTTTAATTGGCAATTAAAGTTACTCGAAATCGAAATCTGTCCAATTAATTTTAACTTTTCCAGAAGCCCTTATCTTCCTAGATGTCGGTGTTTATTTCCATTTTTCATTTATTGATATTGATTTCATGACATTTGGTTGCAGTCAAAATAATCGCGGCAAAAACATCCCGGACGAAAACGTCGCAGAGAAAACAAAGCAAGGCGAAAAGTCGTGCTACAAAACATCGTGATAGAAAATAAAGTAAAGAGAAAACATTGCAGTTCTAAAACATCGTGGTACAAAATATCGACTTTAAAAGCGCTTTAAAAGTGGTCGAAAATAATTCGGTTCAAAAACTTCGCACTTAGAAACATCGTCGTCGAAAATATCGTGGTAAAAAGTAAAGTGCCGACAAATCATCGCATGACGATAATTTCACACAGATGCACTTTTAAGGTTTTAAAAACCTGCAAATGCATATTCGCATAATGATTTGGGAGCGCGGGAAGGAAAGAGGGCTATTTTTACTTCTATATTTCATATTTTTAATGAACTTAATAAATTTTTGTTGAAAAAGTAACAAGCAAGCTTAAGTATTCAAAAATTGAAAATGAGTAGAAAATTAATTCAACTTATAGTACTTAATCGAATTTTAAATTTACTTTCTTAATTAACAGAGATCATTAACAAATTACTCTTTTTTATAAGCTTACTGATAATTTTTCAGTAAGTTTTACTGATAATTTTTCATGAAAAATGCAGTCTAAAAATGTTTAGAAAAAGGAAGAAAATTAGGTTACCTCTATAAAAATTGCTTAGTTACTCATCAAATTATTTTCTTTCACGTTTGTTAATCTGATATTGTTTTAGTGAAAATTATATCTTGTTTTGTTTCCGGTTATCCTTAAAGTGTCGTTAACGTTTTCATGTATAGCGTGTAATAAATTATTTGGATGCCGATTTGTTGGTTATAAAGAAAGTCAGTTACATAATATGTCACTATGGTATTGGATTATGCCAAAACTCGTTAGGGCTACCTGCTTAACAGGAGGAATGTCTTTGTAAAATACGTTCTTAGGAACTGGGGCATGTTTACGTTGCACACTAGGATAATCACGAAACTGTCATGTAACTAGCTCGTTCGCCGGATCGAAATACCAGTGTTCGATGACTTTACCGCTTAGGCACTAGTGGGCAATTAGCAGGGAAATATTAACGAAAACTGGTTCGTTTTTACGTCAGTCATTAGAAGACTCAAATTTAAAAACAAAAACGCTATCTTTTTTTTTCATATTTTTTTATATAGTATGTATTTGTAGTGAACCTTTCTCAGAAACACTGGTGTCTCCCTAAGACGACTCGTGCTTTTGAAAACAGAAATAAACATAGGCTTTAATTATTATGGAAGATGAGCACATCCACGTAAGTTAAAAAGATATGGTGAAATCCTGAGTGGTCGATTTGAAGAAAATTCTTTACATTTAACTTTACATTTAGACATTTCTTATAAGCACTTTAAAAGTATTATTTAATTTTGTGGATAAATTTTATTCGAAAATCTTTTAGTTATTGATTGAATTTTTATAACATATAAGTGAAGCAGCTTCCTAAGACGGACACCTCTGTAACTATGAAACTTTGGTATCAAAACTCATTCTTCTAAAATGACTGCCTTCATAGAAGGGTAAATCATTTCGAGCCGTAAATGGTCGCCTTGAACTTAGCTTTCCCATTTAGGTATATTTATTTCCTTTAGTAAACACTGAATTTTTTTACTCCTTTATATGAAATAAATTGAATTATTTCTTGTTCTTTCTTAACACATATTGAATCGTTTCCTACCAACGTTCTCTGAAAGTGACCAGTAATCGGTTTAGGATGAAGGATTATTCTAGTTGTTGTTAGGTAGATATTTTATCATGGCTGCTACTACCCTGTTGTGGGATTATCACTCAGAAAAAACCGGCTTAGGTAAGAATGTTTTTAAAGGAAACTGGCTTGTATTAGTAATTAGAGCAAGAAATACTGGCCGATGTCTTTCATTTCTTGGTTTGGTTTATTTAATTATATATGACAAAGGCTATCTGAGGGATTTTTGAATTCGTGGAGGATTTGTTAAGGGAAACTCTGGCTCTTATACACGTTACACCTGAGAAAACGACGAAAACGCCTATACAGTCAGTCCGATCGCCAGGATTCGAACCGCAGACCGAACGGCCAGTGTTCAGTGAACTTCTGTTTCTTAAAATTATGCTTCTACTCGGTTACTAGAAATAAAAATGTGTTATTTCCTACAGTGTCGCCTCTGCTCTCTTAGAAAGTCTTGAATTTTTTAATCAAAAATTCCTTGAAGTTTTATAAAATATGCAATAGAAAATAAAACAAATTCGAAATTCAAAATTCGGGCTTACAAGTTCTTATACTTGCATGGAAGGTTATATTATTAAAAATTTGATGGCTGTAGGTACCGTTGTTGTTTCACAATAGGAGAAACATGCATACATTCATGTAGATTCTTCGTTATTTAGTTTCTTTAAAGATAATATAGGGTGATAATATTTGGTGGCAACAATCTGAAAAGTGATTCGGACATTTAACCAGTTCACCGTTTGCCCCGAGAGAGATACGTTCAGAAATTATTCATCGTCATCCGTTAGTAACGGCAGACTCTCGTCGGGCTGAAATTTGGGCTAGACCGTAACCCCCGAGACACATACGTCGAGGCGTCTTTTTCCAGCCCCCTAGAAAGAGTCGAAAATGAAAAGGGGTGATTGACGGGTTATTTAGTCACACGTATCTTCTCAGCGGTGCTGCAGTAGGATCGCAGCGGGGCTGTTTCAGTAAAGTAAAGGATGGGGGATCACTTTCTTCGAATGGATACCCCCTCAACACGTCTTATGAGATCCACAACAGCTTTCTCCCTTCTATTAACGAACAAAGGGATTAAAAGTTTTAAATGCTCTTTTCAATTCCTAGCGATTCCCCGAGGATATGATCAGTGTATTATTCTCTGAACTTTAAATAGCATTGAAATGTTATACCTAATATATGCGTTTTGCTTTATCACTTTACCTACACAGATGGAAATATTACTTGCTTTAAATTTCATTATGACTATGTTGCGCCGATTGTGGATGACATTGTTCAACTGAAATTTTCGAAGTTACATCTCATTTTTCAAAACTTGTACTATTAATGTTTATTTTACTTTTTAATCGATACCTTTCTATTTTTTTAAATCGTATTAATTGAGAAAGTTCGGGAATTTTAAAAGAAACAACAGTAATGTATGAAATTTGGATTCTTATATTGTTTCCTTTAGTTCTTTCCTAAATGTGTAACTATATTTTACACAAAACATTATCGATAATATGTACTTTTTTGGTGATAATATTCGTTTGCCATTTCCTGCAGGAGAAAGATTTGTATACCTCTAAAGTGAAGAATTAAGGAGTGTTAAATTTTGCTTAGAAGAGTTAGAAATGCCGGTAAGATTGTTGTAGACTGGAATAATTACATGCGGGAGATATATCGAATAAGGTTTTCCGATTATGTCTTCATTTGCAAAAAATACTGATACAAAATTTTATAAAATTTTTATCTACATAGCAGAAATCTTCAAAGTAATTAGCAATAACATTTCATAAACAAACCTCATAATATATCTCTACCTCATAAAAGATTATTTTGCAAATACAATTTTAATTTAAGTAGAACTAGGTATGCCTTCATTGTAAAGTCGTAGAGAAATACGTAAATAAGAATAAAATTCTGGTATTTTATAATTTGTAATTTGTTATACGTTTTCTCGGTGTTTACTTAACACTTACAGGCTTATGCTAACAGAAACAAAACAAAGTGAAAAACTCGATTTTATACATAATTATATCATTTAAAATATACAAGGTATAATGTGAGTGTTTCATATTTTTGACCTACCTATATCAAAACCTTAAGAAATAAGTTTAGATAAGTATTTTAGTTCACCTAATCAAACTTTAAGGAGACTGAAAGGTTTTTATGACGGCAGTCTTATCAAATTAATAATAATTCTTGACTATATATATTCCATCTATTCTTGAATACATATATTCTATGTATTCTTGAATATATACATTCCATCTATTCTTGAATATATATGTTCTATGAATATATATATTCCATCTATTCTGGAATATATATATATATTCTATCTATTCTTCAATATACATATGTTTGGATATAATAAGGAAAAGGGAGTATTAATGGAATTATAAAAATAGTTGCAACGATTATAATTTTAAAAATTAAAAATGATAAAAAATGTGCTCCTTAACATTGTTGAATTTTTAGTCCATTAATTAAAAGAATGGTCACTCCTCTAGGAATCTATTCAACAAAAACCGCTAAAAACAGTTGCTATTTTCTTACTCTTTGAAATAGGCGCTTCACATAATCAAAACTTTCTTTGCTGTAGAAAAAGTACAATAAACTGAAAACAAAAACCCTCTAAATTAAAAAATTGCAATTTTTAAAAAGAACCTTAAGTATCTAAGCTAAAGAAAGATTTTTTTTCCACATAAAGGAAATAAATCTTTTAATTAAATATATAAAAATATACGGATCACAATTTTTACTACATTGCATCAAGAAAATAATAAAACACAATTCAAGCATATTTCAAATAGGCACTACTAGCTAATACACTTAATTTTTGCTTTAAATAAAGATGACAATTGTAAAATCAGTACATTGTAACAGATTGCAATAGATTTGGGTTTGGGTGTAGGAAGTGAGGCAAAGGGGAAAATATCTGATCTAAGGAATACACTAGGCTTTCTGTTTAATGGTCCTCATTAGGGGGTCGTTATTCAGCGTCCTTCAGTGTGACAGGTACGCGGTTCAATCTGATTTGAATAGAACTTCTAAATAGGTTTTCACAGCTGGTGAAAAGGGGAAAGAAATATTCTGAGGCCAGTTTTAGACACAAAAATTTCAACTTTGTGAGGAGAAAAATGGCACGAAATGTTTGCGATTTTCAGAACGGTGAACTGGTTTTAAAGTGATTCGACGCAAAATGCCGTTTTGAGACTAATAGACCTTCTGGGCTTATAATATTATACGTTTAGATATAATTAATATAAGAACGTGAATATATTACATGAAAGTAGCATTCTTTCAAAGGCTGAGATCATTAGGCTGAATTCTGGATTAACTGAGAGTGAAATTGTTTTTTTTTTTTTCATGTCTTCTTTTGCAATTTTTTTTTTTCATTTCTCCTCAAAATTATTAACAAAGACAAAAATTTGACAGTTTTTTTAGAAGAAACTCACATATTTTATGCACTGAACAGTAACCTGAAATTTAGTTAAAAGATTATCATTCTTGGCTGGAAAAACTGAATTCTGAAACTGCAATCGAGTTTCTTTAGATGAAGAAAATAGCATCGGGCATCTTTGAAATGACTCGTGATGCTGAAAATTTTAAAATACACTCACGTTTGTGAAAATTGCAACACCATGAAGGACTTACGCGAGTGAGCTGAAATTTTCAGGAAATGCAAAGTAGCGCATGATATGCAAATGATTAGAATTGCAAATCCGTAGCGCATGCGTATGCTGAGCAGCGCCCTCTGAACGGCTGATGGATCCGAATAAATAGACGGCTGTAGCGAGGCGTGTATGGTTATCGGTGGTTATCTGCTAGTGGTAAACGTTAACTCAATCTGTACTTATGCCTCGTCGACGAAAGAGAGCGAGATTTGAACAACTTACAGAGTTTGAACGAGGGAGAATCATCGGCCTTCGTGAAGCTGGATTGTCGTATCGTGCAGTAGCCTCTCGTGTGCAGCGTAACAGCAGCACAGTGATGCGCGTTTGGAAGCAGTGGACGGACGAGTGTCGGACAACTCGGAAATCCGGGAGTGGACCCCGAAATGTGACGTCAGCTCGCGATGATAGACACCTGGTCCGCATGGCGCGGACGGACCGTACAGCTTCCTCTAGACAATTGGCAGCACTGTGGTCAATAGCTACAGGTGTTTCATTGTGTGCTTCATCAATTCGTAGACGTCTGCTGCAGTGTGGACTGCGCGCACGGACTCCTTTATACAGGATCCCCCTAACGCACGACCATCGCCGCCTGCGGCTACAATGGGCCAATCAGCATAGAGACTGGCGTGCTGATTGGCAGCATGTCGTGTTTTCTGACGAATCCCGCTTTAATTTGTGGTACCATGATGGCCGCATTCGTGTCAGACGCTATGCCGGTGAACGCCACCTTCCGGAGTGCATTATCGAACGCCACAGTGGACGAACACCCGGAGTTATGGTCTGGGGCGCCATAGCATATCATAGACGATCTCAATTGCTACGAATTGTGGGCAATCTGAACAGCAACCGGTATATCCGTGAAGTTCTACAGCCCGAAGCTGTTCCCTTCCTTCAAAGCTTGCCAGGCGCTGTATTTCAACAGGACAATGCCCGCCCTCATACTGCTCGGATTGTTAAATCCTTCTTTGCAGCGCAGCAGGTACAGCTTCTTCCTTGGCCTGCGTGTTCCCCGGATATGTCGCCAATTGAACATGTGTGGGATGTCATTGGTCGGCGTCTTGCTCGTGATCCTCGTCCTGTTGCGTCTGCAGACGAACTTTGGGTACGCGTACAAACGATATGGAATGCTCTTCCTCAGTCAGACATTCAAACTTTGTTTGACTCCATGCCACGTCGTGTAGCAGCACTTATTGCGGCGCGTGGTGGCCACACAAAATACTGATTCTGATCTCTTGTTCTTGTTTGTTTGCTTTGAACATTTAATCATTTATTTGTACCACTACCACTCAACTGTGTATTAAATTGCATTCAATTATGACGATTCCTTCTTGGTGTTGCAATTTTCACAAACGTGAGTGTATAAATGAAGAAAATACAGAAGTGTGGATAAAGAAAAAAGGAAAAATAAGTATATAGGTTTATTTCATGCGAAGACTTGTAATGCAGTAACTCAGAACGAAATAATCTGGAAGTGGTGTTTTACTCAACAAGGAAACAGCAATAGAAACGATGGCTACGATGAGGTTCTGGAATGTGTAGAGAAGTTGTTAAACTGTGTAGATGATTAAATTAGGTTCAAATTCAGTGGTATCATAACTTTGTTGAGTGGTTTTTTTAACTAGTGTTTGTTCAGTAGTGCATACAGTATGAAAGAATATCAACATTGCGTCTAGAAAAGGATAGAATAGACGCGATAGAACATTTTGCACAAGAAAAATTGAAAGCAATCTTCATAAATTTTATAGTTTAATTAAATCCTGCTTTGAAGATAACGTGGTATGCTTTATAAAAATTTCTGATTAAAAATGTGTTCTTTATGTTACACTCGTACGTCAATAACGATTTCAGAAAACCATTTTCTAATCTGGGCATGCCTATGCATTAATCAGCAAAGACATTGTAAATATTCGAGGTGATGCCTGGATTCAGTATAAAATGTTTGATTACTATTGTATAACTTCATGAATATGTGATTTTATTGGAAAGAGATTAAAATGTTATGCTACTTATTATTCGTATTGCTAATGTTTGGCCAAAAACAAGAAACAAAATATGAATTAAATCGATCTTTTTAATACAATTAATTCATGAAATTATATATTAATTTAATCAACCTGTATGCACGAATACATGGTTGTAGGAAAAAATGTCACCCGGAAAATAAGAAACGGAAAGATAGGCACCGAAAAATTAGGAAACGGAAAATAAGTCACCATTCTTTTGCAATGGGAAAAATAAGGGATGTTTAGAAATATCGCCAAGATGGGAGATAAAAGTTTTATCATAACAGCCATACCTGCGGAATAGGGAAATCTTCTAACGATGATATATACAACTATAAATGTATAACATGAATCACAACCAACATACTGTTAAGCCTTGCATGAATATTAAAAGAGAACGCATATTGAAATGCGAAAAATGACTTACTCCATAAAGTTATAAATTTATATGCAAGATTTTGTCCCTTTTATTGCATGCAAAGGTAATATAATGAACATTGTAGAGTTTTTATGGTGAGAAAGAGGGATAGGCAAGCCTTTTTTTTTCCTGCGAAATGTAAGGTGAACGAAATGTTTTACCATGCGAGTGGTTTCGTGAGATAAAGGAATCATGTAAGAAAATAGTATATTAGTTGTTCACAGTGGTGTAGCTGAATAAAACAGAATTCGACATTTACCTAACAGTACAACACACAATGATTCAGCTAATTCAAAGCATATCTTTGTTAATTAATATGAACTGAGAAACTACATTTAATTACAGGTAAAAAATATAATAACAAAATCTGTAACTTTACTAAACAAAAAAGTATTTTTCTGTTCGATTTGAAATGGAAATCAGTACGTCTTCTTTAAAAATACCCTTTAACAATATACCTTAGATGCTTTTAGTTTAATGCGTAGCAGCACCAAATAGTTTTATTTGGTGGTTATTTAAATATTTTCATAAAATATTTAAAATGATTCATAAAAATAATAACATTTTCTTATTCCAAACAACTGGCCATTTAAATGCGTAAAAATTGTACATGAAACGCTTGATTCATTGAATATAACAGTCAATGTACAATATGTGGCCCACAAGCGGCCGAGCGGTAAGTCCCTGAACACTAGTAGTTCGGTCCAAACTCCGAATCCCGCGAACGCACTAGCTCCATGGGCGTTTTCCTGGTCTTTCCCCATGTGTAACGAGTTATTAGATGCCAGTTTCCCTTATAAAGGTCTCCACGAAGGCATTCTTCCCTTCAATGTAGGGCGGAACACGTAAATAATAATAATGTACAATATGTGCAGTTTTTTTTCTTGAAATCTGTCTGCTATAAGCGCAGTATGATGAAGTTTTTATTTTATTAAATTTTAATTAAAAAATTTTCCTTGACAAATAATAGCTTCAAAATTACTTGTTAAAAAATTCCGAGGACAAAGCATCGCCACAAAATAAAATCTTACTCAGAAATATTAATATAATCTTGCTACTGATTTCTGGCACGCGGAAATTAAGATATTCTGAAAACTGGGAAACACCGAGTAAAAGCATCATTTTATGAAACAGAAGTTCACTAAACACTGGTAGTTCGGTCTGGGGTTCAAATCCTGACGATCGGATTGGCTGCATGGGCGATTTCGTCGTTTTCCCATGTTTAATGTGTATACGAACCAGATTTCCCTTAAAAAGTTCCCCACGAAAGCATCTCTCACATTAGGCAGGTAGCCTTTGAATGCTTCGTCATAATTAAAAAACCGACTAAGAAATAAAAAACATCGGCTAGTATTTTATGTTCTAATTACTAATATAAGTCAGTTTCACTTAAAAACATTTTTATTTATTTTAATATTTATGATAAAATACCTACCTAACAAGATCTAGAAAAGTCATTCATCCTAAACCGACTGCTGGTCACTTCCAGGGGACGATGGTACGAAATGATTCAATATTTATTAAGAAAGATCAAGAAATAATTTAACCTTTTCATATAAAGGAATAAGAAAAAATTAAATGTTTACTAAAGAAAATAAAAATGCCTAAATGGGAACGCTATGCTCAAGGCGACCATTTACGGTTCGAAATGGTTTATCCTTCTATGAAGGTGATCATCTTAGAAGGATGAGTTTTGATACCAGTTTCATACCTATACTGGTCACTTAAGAGGTGTTCGTCTTAGGAAGCTGCTCCACAGTATGTTATAACAATTGAATCAATAACTAAAAAATTTTAGAATAGAATTTATCCACAAAATTAAATAAAACTTTCAGAGTGCTTATATAAAATGTCTAAATGTAAAGTTAAATGCAAACCATTCTCTTCAAATCTACCACTTAGGATTTCATCATATCTTTTTAAACTTCCTTGGATCTCTTCTTAAAAACACTAGTCGTCTTAGGGAGATACCAGTAATTCTGAGAAAAATTTAGTGAAATTACATATTATTTCTAAAAAAAGATTGCATTTTAAGTTTTCTGAATTTACTTTTAAATTTGAGTCTTCCAATGTCTGACTTCTCCGCTGAACTGACCACCAGTGTGTCGCTGAACATTGGTATTTCGATTAGGCAAACGAGCTGGTTGCATGAGATTTTAGTGATGTTCCTAACGTATAACGTAAATACGTGCTAGGTCTTGAGAAAGTACTCTACAAAGGCATCTCTCCTTTTAAGCAGATAGGCGTAGCGCGTTTTGTCATATACCAATAAGTTCAAGTCCCATAGTGGTATATGTGACTGACTTTCTTCATAACTAACAAATCGACATCCAAATAATTGATTACACGCTATACATGAAAATGTTAACGACACTTTAAGCGGAAATAAAGCAAAATATTATTTTTACTAAAACAATATCAGATTAACAAAAGTGAAAGAAAATAAGTTGATAATTAACTTAGCAATTTTTATAGAGATAGCCTCATGCTCTTATTTATCTTCCTTCTTCTAAACATTTTAAACCCTAATTTTTCATGAAAAATTAACAGTATATAAAAAGGATTAATTTATTAATGACCTTTGTTAATTATAAATGTAAATTTAAAATTCTATTAAGTGCTATAAGTTGTATTAATTTTCTACTTATTTTCAATTTTTAAATACTTAAGTTTCCTTCTTACGTTTTCAACAAAAATTTATTAGTTCACTCAGAAATATGAAATATAGAAGTAAAAATATCCCTTTATTCTCCCTGCGCACCCAAATCATTATGCGAATATGCATTTACGGCTTTTAAAACCCAAAAACGCATTGTGTGCGATGTTATCATCTTGCGATGATTTGTAGGTACTTTACTTTTTACCATGGTATTTTCGACGACGATGTTTGTAAACTGCGAAGTTTTTGAACCGCATTATTTTCGACCACGATATTTTGAACCACGATGTTTTAGAACTGCGATGTTTCCTATTTGTTTTATTTTCTCCCACGATGATTTGTACCATGACGTTTTCGCCTTGCGTTGTTTTCTGTGCGACGTTTTCGTCCGCGATGATTTTGCCGCAATGTTTTCGACGGACACCATGACATTTATATCTAAACACCATTATTTTCTTTATTTTCTATGTTAAAATGTAAATGTAATTTCAATTACTTGAAACCTGTACTGAGATATATAGACTATTTAATAAATGCACTGTTAAATTATAAGATAAAAAATAAACGATGTGTTAGTAATACAATTTTCTGGTATGAATGAGACTAAAGTGGGTAACTTCGGGAATCTTAATGTGTAATTTCATTAACACCCTCGAACCATGGCCTCAAGGCTACTTTTCAGTAGTCAAGTTGTCTATAACGATTTTAAAACTTTTATTAACAAATCCTTCACAACGGCTATTTCGCTAATTCTTCTTGAAGAGGCTGTTTGCGGCTAATCTAATATAACTTATTTTATGCTTGTCTCTCTAATTGTAGGAATATTTTTCTCTATATTGCAGAGTCGTTAGTATTTTTGAAGCAAGAGACACGAAAAATGTGCAGTGCTTTCGCCGGGATTCGAATCCTGGACCTCTCAAATATGCACCGAGTGTGCTACGGTTACATCACGAAGGCAAGCAGAAAGGAGTGAGAAAATAACTTATAATATTACTTGCGTTTTTTTGGCATACTTTCCTTTCGCTCTAAAACAGATATACACAGTCCAGTCACATTAATGTGACCACCGCGTACTTTCCATGTCAGAGTTAAATAACCAATCACAGAAGGCAGGTGGCAGCACAGTGCAGTTGAGCGTATATAAAGGGTGTGTGAGGACTTCGGAAAACATTTCAATCGTTGGCGTAATGCAGAAACGAAGCGATTTATCCGACTTCCAAAAGGGCATGATCATTGGCTTTCGGGCCAAGGGTGGAAGCATTTCCGAAACGGCTGAGTTTGTGAACTGTTCGCGTGCCGCCGTGGTAAAAGTGTACCGTGCATGGCAAAATGGGACTGTCCAAAATCAGCGACGTGGCAAATGTGGTGCACCACGGGCCATAGATGACAGAGGCGAACGACGGTTGCGGAGATGCGTTCGGGCAGATAGACGGGCTACCGTTGAGCAACTGACCACCAAAATGAACCAAGGGGCTACCAAAAGTGTCTCCCAAAGTACTATTCAGCGAACATTGCTGCGTCTGGGCCTCCGAAGCAGACGCCTGGTTCGTGCACCTATGCTGACTGCTGTTCATCGACGGCGAAGGCTAGAATTTGCACGCCAGTACAGCAGCTGGACGTCCACTGAGTGGCGACAGGTTGCGTTTTCGGATGAATCGCGTTTTATGCTCCATCGGACAGATGGACGTTGGCGTATAAGGCGTGAAACCTCTGAAAGGAACCACCCTGCAACCATTGCCGGAACGGTCCAAGCTGGAGGCGGGAGCATTATGGTCTGGGGAATGTTTTCCTGGCATTCTCTAGGTTCACTGATCATTGTGGAAGGCACAATGGATCAATACAAGTACGCATCTGTCCTTGCGGACCATGTTCACCCCTACATGCGCATTGTTTTTCCTCAGGATGATGGCATCTTCCAGCAGGACAATGCGAGGTGCCATACAGCTGCCAGTGTACGTGCGTGGTTCGAAGAGCACCAGGATGAGTTTACCGTCCTCCCCTGGCCAGCAAACTCACCTGACTTAAACCCAATCGAACATCTGTGGGACCATCTCGATCGAGTTGTTCGCGCCATGGATCCTCAACCGCGTAATCTAGCGCAGCTGGCCACGGCATTAGAGTCGGCATGGCTCAACATCCCAGAGAACACCTTCAGGGACCTATGTGACTCTCTTCCTGCACGTCTCGCAGCAGTCCGCTCTGCGAAAGGTGGTTATTCTGGCTTTTGACAGATGGTCACATTAATGTGACTGGACTGTGTATATAAAATGTAGCTTTAATGAGAAGTTGCAGACTGGAGGCTACTTTCTTAAACTTTGTTATGATAATCAAGTCACGTATTCTGAATCAGGAACTTGGCTTGCGTGCAGAACTAAAAGTATTGGCACGGACAGAACAACACTGTCTGCAATAAAATGTCTGCACGGTGATCATTTTCGTTGATTCCCTTGACGCTGTAACAGACAGGCGCGCCTAAACTGGCGCAACAAACGATACTGAATACAGGAGTAGCGCCACGTCGTCTTCCTAAAGAGTCACAGTTCCACATGCACCATCATGATAGACGTATTCGTGTGTGGACGCATTGAGTAGAACGAACATTATTGGCTTGATATCGTCATCATGACGTGCGCCCAGCACTTTGCGCGTTGGTATAGGATGCCATTGAGAGCACGTACCGGTCCCCTCGTGATGACACAACCAGTAATGTGAACATGGGCCGTTACGTTTCTGGATTTGTGCATGTTAAGGTCCGTGTCTGTGTCCTATCTTCCAGGCTTTCGTGATACCATTTTTCAGCAATATAATGCAAGACCTCATGTTGACAGACTAGCCTAAACTTCCTCGCTACAGAGAGTGTTCAAATGTTACCCTGGCCAACATTTTCTCCAGATCTTTTTTTCTTGGGAACGTCTGGTCTAGCACGCCACCATTCGCCAGCCAATACGATTGATAAATAGCCAGCAGTAGCTGTATGGAAGGAAGTACCCGTATCTGTTACCCAAGCTCAGTTCGAGTAGATGCCCAGTTGGATTACAGCCGTTGTTGGTGCCAGAGGTTGCAACTCTGTCTTCTGAATTCTAAACGCTATGTACGCCAAGTCGCCTGCAAATTTAATCTCGTCTTTCTCCCGTTCTGCTTTAAAAGTACAATAAATAAGTTTATACAATTTGCTTTCCTTTCTGGTATTGCAATTTGAATGGCCACCAGCGTTCAGTTTTATAAAAGCCTTAAAGCTCCTAGGTAACTTATCCTAGATGATGCGACAAATGACACTGGAGAAAACATCATTTAATTTGATGCTGCTTTTTCCACTTAATTGTTCTGTTACATTATCTCTAACGAGAAAAGGTTTGAGTAATATTCTCTAAAAAATATATTACGGCAACAGTACTATGTAATATTCATTCCGAAATAAAAGCACATACTGGAAGTAACCGAACATATGTATTTACTACTTTTAAATTTCTAACCCCTATATTTCATAATTATTTGAAACATCATAATATAAAAGTATTCTTCAGTAGACATACCTCGACCTCAATAGTGCGGATGAAATATGTGCAGACTGTTCTAAATCTTTAGAGGGAACAGGCTGTGGCCTCTGCTATATCGAAAACAATATAGTCATTTACAAATGGCAAAAGAAACTGGTTACTTTTAATTTAGTTTTTCAGGCACAGTTGCTAGCGATTAGAGCAGCCATAATTTATCTGTCCGAAGCACTTCTGGCATCTAGTCACATCTATACGACTCAGCTTCAAGTTTAAGTGGAATAGCAGGGACAGCTTCCTGCAGTCCATTAGTGAATAATATTAGACATCTGCTGCTACAAGTATTCCATTCAGACAATAGGCCTCATCTGCACTAAATCCCCGAAGAAGCAGCATGTTCTACCAGAGTCCCAGAATTACCGTCTTCTAAACCGGTCTCTTTTCTCAAACAACAAACAATGTCTCAACTTATGACTAAATGGAAAGACGCGTGGAGTAGAAGCACCACGGGACGAAGAGTATATAAGTACATCCCTAGGGTCTCTCTGGACAAACACATTCCGCCTTACTATACCATTCACTTTTTGACGGGTCGTGGCCACTTTCCCTCTTATCTCTACTGCTTTAAGATTAAAGATAATGCATCTTGTGACTGTGGTGAAGAAGGCAGCCCGGATCACTTTGCATTTAGCTTCAATTTACTTAGGAATCAGAGACTCAAGCAGCCAGGTGATAATAATAAGCCCATGTGGTACAAGAGCCTCCAATATAATAAGTATGCAACCGCGCGTCTAAAAGCATTATTGACTGGTGTGCAGATAAATACTCTTAGCATAGGCAAACAATTTCAGCATTATCAATTCATTAAGGGAATACTGTGAATGGATATAAGCGAAAGCCCATTTGTAATTGCAAGAAGATTATAGAAACTAGAATGCTCCATGTCTATGGTATACATTAGTACTGTGCTCTAGCACAATGCATTGTTTAATGTATCTACAACTGATCGTGCCTTGCAATATATAATTTTATTATATATTGGTAATTATATTTTGGAAATTACACATTAGTATTTTCATTTGTATTACATTTTAGCAATTGCTTAGGTTACTATTTAGTAGTTTTTTGCATTAGTCCGAGGTTACGTTATAGGGTACAATAACTGTTTAAGTGTTAGCAATTGTATAATGCACTGGATTTTGTAAGATGAATCAGTATTTGTGTAATGCTTCAGTTTATGCCCAAAAGGAAACAAAATGGAAACTGAACAAAATATTAGTTTGTAATCAGAATCGTATCTATTTAAGTTATATGCTGATGAAGTATTGTGCATATTAATTGTATAATGTAATAGAGACTATAATATGTACTAGATACTGTAAGATGCAATTATCCAGTATGGTATGGGTATTTAATCAATAAGTATGTAATAATCGCCGGAATTGTATTTGGTAAATAATCCACTTTTATCATTTATCCTTATATGTACTAGTTGTAATATATTTGCAATTGTATTAAATATTGGTACCTATATAATGTGCTGGTATAACATATTTGTATAATGTACTTTATATAATGTACTTACAAGGTCTTTTTATTATTATTATGTGCAGTAATGTAATAAAGTACAGGTGATTGGATAAAGTACTATATACTGCAAGGTAAGTTTGCATGTGTGTAATGTATCAGTATTTGAATAAAGTTTTAGTATTTACCCAGGAATGTTAATGTACTTGCTAAGAAGTAGATTGATAAAACATTGTACTTGTACCTGCTGTATAATGCATTTTTACGTAAACATACTCGTGAAGAATTAAATTGGTAATGCATTGTGCTTGTACATGCTGCATAGTGTATTTCTGTAATAATATGGTTCAAGTTATTGGTCTATCAAGTACTGGTAAATGTATAGTATATAACTATAAAGCACAGGTATTGGAAGCATACATTAGTTTCATAAGATGCAATTACACAGTCCAGTCACATTAATGTGACCATCTGCAAAAGCCAGAATAACCACCTTTCGCAGAGCGGACTGCTGCGAGACGTGCAGGAAGAGAGTCACATAGGTCCCTGAAGGTGTTCTCTGGGATGTTGAGCCATGCCGACTCTAATGCCGTGGCCAGCTGCGCTAGATTACGCGGTTGAGGATCCATGGTGCGAACAACTCGATCGAGATGGGCCCACAGATGCTCGATTGGGTTTAAGACAGGTGAGTTTGCTGGCCAGGGGAGGACGGTAAACTCATCCTGGTGCTCTTCGAACCACGCACGTACACTGGCAGCTGTATGGCACCTCGCATTGTCCTGCTGGAAGATGCCATCATCCTGAGGAAAAACAATGCGCATGTAGGGGTGAACATGGTCCGCAAGGACAGATGCGTACTTGTATTGATCCATTGTGCCTTCCACAATGATCAGTGAACCTAGAGAATGCCAGGAAAACATTCCCCAGACCATAATGCTCCCGCCTCCAGCTTGGACCGTTCCGGCAATGGTTGCAGGGTGGTTCCTTTCAGAGGTTTCACGCCTTATACGCCAACGTCCATCTGTCCGATGGAGCATAAAACGCGATTCATCCGAAAACGCAACCTGTCGCCACTCAGTGGACGTCCAGCTGCTGTACTGGCGTGCAAATTCTAGCCTTCGCCGTCGATGAACAGCAGTCAGCATAGGTGCACGAACCAGGCGTCTGCTTCGGAGGCCCAGACGCAGCAATGTTCGCTGAATAGTACTTTGGGAGACACTTTTGGTAGCCCCTTGGTTCATTTTGGTGGTCAGTTGCTCAACGGTAGCCCGTCTATCTGCCCGAACGCATCTCCGCAACCGTCGTTCGCCTCTGTCATCTATGGCCCGTGGTGCACCACATTTGCCACGTCGCTGATTTTGGACAGTCCCATTTTGCCATGCACGGTACACTTTTACCACGGCGGCATGCGAACAGTTCACAAACTCAGCCGTTTCGGAAATGCTTCCACCCTTGGCCCGAAAGCCAATGATCATGCCCTTTTGGAAGTCGGATAAATCGCTTCGTTTCTGCATTACGCCAACGATTGAAATGTTTTCCGAAGCCCTCACACACCCTTTATATACGCTCAACTGCACTGTGCTGCCACCTGCCTTCTGTGATTGGTTATTTAACTCTGACATGGAAAGTACGTGGTGGTCACATTAATGTGACTGGACTGTGTATATTTGTATAATGTTTTAATAACTCAGTTATGTTTAGTACTTATTCAAGAATGTGCTGTGTATTTGTATTACGTAATTCCATCACATATCTGAATCTATTTGTTTATTTGTATTATGTATTAATAAGTATGCATGTATTATGCGCGATGGGTAAGAGCTTCGGCTTCCTAAGAAACACAGTGATATTAATATCTTTAAGGACCTTAAACTGCTGTGTTGGTAACCATTTCTGTATGGATTATGTAATACTCTGGGGCAGAAGCCAACTCAGTGGACTTCAGGATTTCAGTAGACATACCTGATGCTATGTCGGAAATTTTGCAGGAAGAAATATAAATTCATTTTCTTTCATTAGGAACATTTCTATTGCAATAATTTGGAGTCTTTTTTGAGATTGGCATAAGATATATTACAGATTCTCAGAGCATATACATATAATACATTCATTCACTCATCTTTCTTAATCAGACGTCAAAAGTTTTCCTCAATATTATTTTAACAAAACTTAAGAAGTTCTCTTACAAAATGTCCAATATTTTTTGAAAAATAAGCACACACATATTAAGTAAAACTTGGCTCTTTTTCATTTGCTGTGTTCTAGTTTTCCGAAATTTATATAAACGTGACTTTGATGTGATCAGTGTCATCCTGTTTAGAATAGAACTTGTCGAGATAGATAAATGTTATAAAGAATAACACGTACATTGTTCTTTTAAAGCAACAACAGAATACAGGTTGAAAATGCCCCCCCACGGCAGCAAGTCGAAACACTCATATGGCACATGCGGCACATGTTGCATGTGGCACAGTTTATTATAAAGAATTGAAAGAGTTAAATAAATTTGTTTTAATCACTTTAGCAGTAGCAATCCCATAATATTCTTGAATAATGCGGAAGTGAACTAGACGAATATGATTGTATAGAAGAGATATTATTACAGATCAATTATACATGAATAAAATGATATCGGAAAACTTTTTTTCTCTTTTCCTTCTCATAACTCTAACCTCTGACGCAACATGGCGAATTTGGAATGTCAAGGGGTAAACAGGAGAATTTGAAAATCATTTTAGCCAGAAACCAAATCATTAATTAGATTAGCAATAATAATACACTTGCAATAATTTTGAGCATTTGTATAGAAATTTAAAGAATTACAAATGAACTTTGATCTTCATCATAAGTCGAGATTATTTAAATGATTACGTTAAAGAACTTAAGGGCTATCTGCATAGATGGAAGCCCTTCTACAGAAACTTTACAAAAGAGGAAGAGCTCATTAAGAGATTTGCATTCACGTTACATACAGAAAATCCCACGAAAGTCACCAGGGAAAAAAACTTTCGGTATTCAGCATTCTTATACCACTTGAGCCCATCAGCGACGGTTTCTTTAAATCGCTGGACATTAGAAGTTTAATCTGGGTCCAAACAGCGGAGAAATGGCTAGCTGCATGGTAGTAATTTTTTCTATCTGTAATGTAAGTAAAACCTGTTTCCTTAGAAGATACTAGATACTCCATAAGATATCTTTCCTTACATAGCTGTCGCGTGCTTTGTCACAATCAAATAGTCTAATTTAATCATTATACCGCTTGACTTATATTCGTCTTAACTAAAATGAAAGTTGGTTGTCATACATTTAATTCAAAAAGTGCTCATGTTGTTTGATAATTTGTTATATTCAGAAAATCTTACCTATAATTAACTTCTGAAAGACTGCTCTTTATTTGTCAAATTTTTGAATTATTTCTCTTTTACAGTAAAGCAAGTAATGCCAGAAAATGCAGAGAAAATTATCCTTTCTAAATCTGCTGTACAGTACCTAAGATTCGCATTTCTTTATTCTCGAGATCGTTAAATTTCAGAGTAGTGCAAAGAATTTCAGTGATCCTTGAGTCGACAGAACGATGTCGATAGTGCATGAACGTGTGATATCTCTAAGTAAACAAAAAAAGCATTCGAAGCAGCTAAGATTCGTGTTATAAGGATATAGAGAGAAAGATATTCCTAAAATGTGCTTTTACGTATAGCGGTTAGCGTAATAATCGGTGGTCTGAAGACGTTTGCTAGACTTTCGGCGAGGACGCAGTGAATTATTCACGAATCCTATTCCCAGAATCCTCTCATATCTACAGTGTTGCCTTGAATTTCATCGTTTACTTGAAATGTTGCATTACAAAATAGTTTATAGCAATGAAAATGTCAAAAAAGGCACCTGAAAGAGAAATGACTATCGCCGAAAACTTTTAGCGTTGAAGAATTTTTTAAGCTTGTTGAAAATGAAAACACATCTGCTGAAATTTTACTTAACTTTAATTACTTACTAATTTTACCTTACGATTTGCTTTACCAAACATTCTTGAGGATCTGTGAATCCAGGCAAGTAAATACCTTCTCATACTAAATTACACTAAATCCTAGCAAAGCTCAAGAATAATTTTTCCTATAACATTATAACAAAATATACTAAGCTTATTATGTAGAATTACATATTTTGGAACCAAGGCCTTTCTTTCTCTACTATATTATCAAAAGTTTAAATTCCACAAATTAGGGATGGATTAATCTTCATCATAACTAAAATTTTCAGCTTTCATATTCTTAAAACGCAGCACTAAGTTATTCCTCCAATTATTTTCCTGTATTTTAAATAAAAATTTTTAGTTGCTTATAAATTACGCATTTTTCTTATTTGTGATAATCAAATGACGTCTGTTCTCGACTTCTCAATAAAAAAATTATCTATTTGTTTGCATGCCTATCAGAAAGTGACCACAATGTTCCGCAGTATTTGCGATTACTGCAAAAAAAATTAATATTACTACTTGAGAATAGTTTTCTTTAACTCTTATAAAGACTGCTTTTCATTGATTCTTACGTAAGTTATTTAGTTAAAATTTGTGCATAAACTGATATTTAGGATACCGAACATTTCACCTATATGCGAAAGCCTTACACAAAGGAGATTATTTTCGTGCTTAATGTACTTTCTGGACCATTTGTTTGCCTTTTGTATGAGTAATTTCCCTAAAAATTAAATAATAAAAAGCAAAATAAATTTTGCTCTTTTCGTCCTAACCAGGTTCTCTGTTTCTTACATAAGCCTCATTTTATTTACTCTTAATTGAGAAATCAAAGTCTTTGAAATTAAATACGCTTATCTGAAATTAAATATAAATTTTGAAATTAAATACCAAAATCTGCTATGACTTGAAAAACAATGGGCTCCTCTTTTCTTATTTACTAAATTAACTTCGCACTCATTTAGTCATTAATGTACAAATAATAGCTCACTGACTACTTAATTCTTTTTCCTTTCTCTTAATAAAATGCAGAAAAGAAATTTATTTCCATTTAAATCAAAGAGCTTCGTTTACTATGAATGCCTATAATTTCACTATTGTTTAATAAAGTTTATAATTAGCTCATTATGTTTTTCTCATAGCTTAGTTTTTAAATTTGACTCTACCGTATAAAATATATGCACGGAATAAATATTTACACATAATTCAGATAAAAGAGTATAAGAATTGTAAGATTTTACTCGTGTAAGATGCGTTTCCTCTAAATGCCTTTCTGTTTACAAACATAATAAGTTATGTAAATGCCTATCTGCAATTTACAATAAGATCAGAGGTTCCCCTTTAAGCTCATTAGAATACGGTCAAAAAGTTATTTTTAACCTTACGCTATCAGTTAAACGATAATTTTGCTCACTCTTATTAATATGAAGTTCATAAAGTAAGGTTATGGAAGCAAAACATTTCTGACAAAATTAATAAAATAGCTGCAAATATTCATTTTAAGTGAAGAACTTTCCCTTGTGTAATTATTGTATTATTACTATTATTCTTCCTGTGCATAATATTACCCACATTAAAAGAAATTAAATATTATCAATGCATACACAATTTTACGTTATTTAGAATATTTTATTACGTATTCAGAACTTTTAAAAAATTTTACAATTATATTCAACTTTATTTCGAAAGCAATTCAAAGCTTTCCTTATAGAATTAGGTTGTTGTTGTTGTTGTTGTTACTTATGCTCACTTGTCTAACAGTAACATGAGTCCACCCACGAAATTCCTCGTGGCAAGGAGCGCAAGATTACGCCTGTCGTTGGCAACAGACTTGAGCACCTCACAGGTGACAGTACGATTTTCTCAGCTCCCAATTTTGATGGAAAGGACCCCAAGGGGGAACTGTTCCGAGGGTCTCCCACCCTTCTCACATTCCACCCAACCACACGAGAGTACTTTTGGCTCGCCGCATATTTAGGGTGCCGCACCGACTCTATACGTTTACAAACACCCATGCCTACTCCGAGATTGGAACCCGGGCCCTTCGGCACGGCAGTCAGCCATACTAACCAGTATACCGGTTGAGAGGTACAGAATTAGGTTGTTAAAACTAACTATTTTTGTTAAAATTAGGTTGCCATTCACTTTCCCTTCAAAGAATTTTGAAGAAGAATTGCATTAAGTTATTCGTATATAAAGAAATGTGCGAAAACTTTCCATAAAATAACTATATTTTTATAATATAGTAAAAAATAGAAATACTGCTCATTGAATAAAAATTGTGCTTATTTAATTCCTCATAGTCGTTCAGCATTGTAAACTGCTTGAACTGCAGAACTAATAAAGCTGGTATGCAAAAGCTAAAACTCAGGCATAGAACTTTCGATATTATACTTTTTAGAAATACGCATCTAAGCACGAATTATTCTTTAGCGTTATTCAAATTTTTGACATTTACAAAAAACGCTAAAAATGAGAAAAACGAGATGGGTGATTAAGACATACTTTTCCAGCAGAAAGCGTTATAAAATAAATTCTTCATCGGCCTTATTTTTCGTTAGTCTTCGGCGTTATAGCTTCTTTTGTTTATCAATATATATGAAAAAAAAAAAAACATGGATCGTGTAAAACTCCTAAAGGTGGTAGCTTTGCGCCAGATTTCATACCCGGTTAGCCCCCCTCCCATTTTTGCCTTACTGTGAGCTAAAGTAAAAGCTAAGATAAACGGAAGTTATTTACAGTTACCTCAGAAAGCACAGTTGGAAATGCCAATAGATGTCGTCTGTCCACAGAGCCGTGCATATACATTTTTTCACCTGAGGCAAAGCGGTGAATGTGCGCCCCTGTATATAATGCAAGATTATTTATTTACCTATTTGTGTGGGGGGAGGAGAATAAATAAATAATACTAAATGATGTTTGAAAATACACTGAAGTGACAAACGTCATGGGATAGCAATATGCAAATATACAGATGGCAGTAGTATCGCGTAGAAAATGTATAAATGCGAAGTGCTTTGGCAAGGCCTTCATTTGTGTTCAAGTTATTCACGTGAAGGGGCTTTGACGTGATTATGGCCCCACGACGAGAGTTAACAGACTTTGAACGCGGAATGGTAGTTGGAGCTAGACGCATGGGTCATTCCATTTTGGATATCGTTAGGAAATTCAACATTCCGAGATCCACAGTGTCAAGAGTGTGCATAACATCCACAGTGTCAGGCATAACATCCCACCATGGACAGTGCAGTGGCCGACCACCTGCACTTAACGACCGAGACCGGCGACGTCTGCGTAGAGTTGTCAGTGTTCACAGACAAGCAACACTGCGTCAAATAACCGCAGAAATCAACGTGGGACGTACGAGGGACGTGTCCGATAGGACAGTGCGGCGAAATTTGTCTTCCTTGGGCTATGCTAGCAGAAGACCGACTCGAGTGCCTTTACTGACAGCACGACATCGCCTGCAGCGACTCTCGTGGGCTCGTGAGCATATCGGTTGGTCCCTAAACGAATGGAAAACCGTGGCTTGGTCAGATGAGTCACGATTTCAGTTGGTAAGAGCTGATGGTAGGGTTCGAGTGTGGCGCAGACCCCACGAAGCCATGGACCCAAGTTGTCAACAAGGCACTGTTCAAGCTGGTGGTGGTTCCATAATGGTCTGGGCTGTTTTTACATGGCATGGACTCGGTCCTCTGGTGCAACTGAACCGATCATTGACTGGAAATGGATACCTTCAGCTACTTGGAGATCACTTACAGCCATTCATGGACTTCACGTACTCAAACAACGATGGGATTTTTATGGATGACAATGCGCCATGTCACCGGGCCACAATTGTTCGCGATTGGTTAGAAGAACATTCTGGACAATTCCAGCGAATGATCTGGCCACCTAGATCGCCCGAGATGAATCCCATCGAACATTTATGGGACATCATCGAGAGGTCAGTTCGTGCCCAAAACCCTGCACCGTCAACACTTTCACAATTATGGACGTCTATAGAGGCAGCATGGCTCAATATTCCTGCAGGGGACTTCCAACGACTTGTTGAGTCCATGCCACGTCGAGTTGCTGCACTTCGCCGGGTAAAAGGAGGACCGACAAAATATTAGGAGGTATCCCATGACTTTTGTCACTTCAGTGTATAACATTATACAAACACGCGCAATATATATATATATATATATTACGCTTTTGAAAAATGGCAAATAATATTAAGTAGTATAAATAAAATATCTGCTCAAAGATTTATGGCATAAAGTTTTCAAGCATATTTATAATTTAATTTTTCTTGCTTTTAAAGAAGCAAAATCCTCAATAATTTTTTCAGTATCTATTTGATTACTTAACTCATGTTCTATAGATAGAATGGCAATATTCTAAGTTTGTAGCTGCTTTTGTGTCCGGAATTATTGAAATAGCATGGTTTTTAAAACTAGAATTTCTGGCTGAATTTCTTCAGCGTTCATATCATTTGAATATTTAAGTGCTAAGTTATAAGCTGCTGCCTTTAAATTGCTTAAATCTAATGACATTAATTGTTCAACAGTTGGAAACTGAAAATCGGAATTTAACTTTTCGTATCGCCATTTCAGTTGTGAAATTAAAATGTCGAACACTTGTTTAATTTCATTAAAAATATATTTTTCTATGAAACTACAATTTATATCAATTGATTCCTCACAATTTGTTTATTAACTTTTCGTTTTCGTTTCTTTTTAAATTCTGATGATATATTCGTCTCTAAAGCTGAAGTTTTACATTTTTCAAAAATGCATTGAGAAATATTTTCTCTTATTTCCTGTAATGAAAGACATAGTCCCTCTATTAAGCGTGCGTCTTTATAGAGACTCAGTTTTTGACTGCAAGGCTTTATTTACTCTTTCGATTTCTTGCAGTATTAAATTTCATGCATATAACAAACATAAAAAATTTTAAATTGATTGGTAATGCTGTTATTTTCAGCCCCCCCCGGGGGAAAGCGAATAGTGTTGATATGCGATTAGAAATGCGATTATGCGAATTTAGAAATGCGATTTTTACTTTGTGAATTTATTTAATATTATAAAGTGTTTTGCATTTTCTCGCTTTCCCAGTGCTCGGGTACCTTGACGTGGTCGGGGGGCTCCCTCTATAGGAGGGTCTAAATCCCGAGCAGAAAAGCATACTTTCCGACTTGGTGTGAACCCCAGGGTACCAAGTTGGACTTAATCCCTAAGAGTTTCGAACTTTAATAAACTATTAAATATGGAAGCAAAAGACTTTCTTAAAGAAAGCCAAACTCATGTGGCCAATTTAGAGACAATATTAACAAATAAAGCCTCTGGCTTAAATAAACATGTAGCAGCGGACATTAGGCATCAATTTCAATTGATGCTGAACTTGCTAACAGAGCAGTGTTTGGAAATGTCAAACTTAGAAGGACAATTACAAGCTTATAAAATAACAGACAAAACAACATACGCTGACGTTTTAAAACGTCCTGCTCGAGAAAGATCCAAACCGAGGAAGCGTTTGGATAAACAACACGTAACAATAGTATACCCGACAAAAGAAAATGAACATCCAGATTCGATAAAGAAAAAACTTCTTAAATCGATAGAACCTTCCAAACTAAAGATCGGTATTAAGAGGATCAAACCGGTCTCGAAAGGAGGACTTTTAATTGAGACAAACAAAGATTCAGATCTTGAAATATTAGAAAAAGAAATCTCCTCAATCTCTGACTTCAAAGAGGAGATCCAAATAGTAAGACCTCTAAAAAGAAACCAAAAGATCATAATCTATGACCTTCCCAAAGATACTACTAAAGAGGAGCTGAAAGAAGCACTTTTAGCTCAAAACGAAGGATTAAGTGAACAGGGACTTGTCTTCAAGTTCCCAATCAGACAAAAGAATGCTGTCCAAAGAAAGACAAAGAATACCCCAGAATCATATAAAGCATTGATAAAATCCAAGAAGGTTTACTTTAACTGGGAGCGCTTCAATCTCAAGGAATATATAAGGCCGACGCAGTGTTTCAACTACTGTCAATACAGACATATAGCTAAACAATGCCAAACGGAAGAGGCTTGTGGCCACTGCGGGGAAGTGGGCCACAACCATAAAAGCTGTGAGAATAATTTCCAACGCTGTATCAATTGTGCAGAGAGAAATGCAAACAACGACGAACAATTAGACGAGCAGCACTCTAGTTTTTCAAAGGATTGTCCTTGCCGACAATTTGAAATTGACGAACTCAAAAAGAAAATAAATTATGGATAATTCTCAAATTCTGGATAAATTAAAAGTAGTACAAATAAACTTAGCACGCTCGCATGTTGCTACAGCACAATTAAAATCATGCATTTTTGATTATGATATAGTCTGCGTTCAAGAACCTTACTGCATTAACGGAAAGCCAGTAGGCTTTCCAATTCAAACCACTGTCATTTTCTCCACCACAGACTGGCCTAAAACGGCCATAGTGGTGGTAAATCCAAAAATCAAATTTTTAACTATTATTGCAGAACAAAATGTTATTATAGCAAACTTCCAATTGCAAAACAAAATAATTACTATGTTTAATTGCTATAACCAACCGATTACAGATCTGACGGACTTATTAAATTTACTTTGCTTTATAGAAAGATTTATCCCACAATACCCAGAAACCATAATGCTGGGCGATTTTAATGCAAAAAGTGAATTGTGGGGTTCCCCATTTGAGGACCCACGAGGTAGAACAATGCGCGAATTTCTGACAATGCACAGAATGGTAGTCGAAAATGATCCGGACGGCCCGCCGACATATAACTGTTCGCGAGGCCGTAGCTGGATTGATTTGACAATTACAAAATCAGAATCTAATACACGACTCGTGCAAAATTGGCAAGTATTAGATACACTGACTTTAAGTGATCATTGCTATGTTTACTTTGAAATCTCTATTCCTGGCATAAATATCGCCCCAACTCGCAAATACAAACTTAGCAAAATGGATTGGCTCAAACTAAAAGAAAGATTCAATAATTATTTCGGATCACTAGATCCGGAATTTCTCATGACTGTTGTGGACTTAAATAACCTGATTATTAAATGGACCAATCAAATACAGGAATTTTGTGATGAGGCTATCAGAGCTACAGGTCGCTTCTTAACAACGAAACATAAAGGGGTTCCATGGTGGTCCCCAGAACTCTCAATTATGCGGAAAAAGGTAGCAGCTGAAAGAAAGCGATTCCAACGCTGTACTCAAGACGACAATTTAAGAGTGCAATATAAACAAATATATAAAAGAAACCTAGCCAAATATAAGAAGGCTATATTACGAGCAAAACGACATTCATGGAGACAATATCTAGAGGACTTATGTCCCCGCTCCCCATTTGGAATTCACTATGACATTGCTAAGGGGAATATTAAATCTCCCCTTCAAATTCAGACGATTTTTAAAGAAGACAACACAAAAACTCAAACGCAAGAAGAGACTATTGTGGCTCTGTTGGACTATCACTTTCCTAAAGACTCCCCAACAACGGATACATTAGAACATAGTCTAATAAGACAGGACCTTGCAAGGCCATATTACGCACCAAATGATGTCCCTTTTACAGTTCAAGAGGTAGAATATACCATAAAATCACTTAATCCAGGAAAAGCTCCTGGACTGGATAATATTCCACGAGAAATATTATTAGAAGTATTTTACTCAAATCAAAAGTTGCATACAAAACTATTTAATGAACTACTAAGACGTGGCGAATTTCCCAACTGCTGGAAAACAGCAAAGCTGGTCTTATTCTCAAAAGAAGGCAAAAATGGAGACCAACCAGATGCCTATAGACCAATATGTCTCCTTAATACATGGAGCAAAGTTTATGACAAGCTCATAACTTACAGACTAAGTTATTTTTTGAACTCTAATCAAAAACTAAGTAAAAGGCAATATGGCTTTACAGCGGGAATTAGTACTTCCGACGCAATTAAAGATATTATTGATCAAGTGGAACAGAACAGAAGAAACAATTGCTATACAAATGTGATATCGTTAGATATCAAAAGTGCCTTCAATAACATATGGTGGCCATGTCTTCTAAAGGAATTACGGACACTAAAATGTCCCCTCAACCTGTATAAAACAATAGAAAACTCATTAAAAGGTCGAAAAATAGTGTATGAGCTTAATGGACATGAATACTCTCAAATTCAAGAGAAAGGCTGTGTACAGGGCTCAAATTCGGGACCCTTATACTGGAATATAGTGATGAATACTGCTTTGCAGTTGAATTTTGACACAGGAATACACATTCAGGCGTATGCCGATGATGTGCTTCTTCTTATAACGGGGTCAACACACATGCAAGTCCACACCAGGGCACATTCCGCTCTGGAAAAATTGTCCAATTGGGCGAAGCATAATAAATTACAATTCTCTCCTGAGAAATCGAACTCCATGTTTATACCATTCAAGAAACGTGGAGCGGCTTACTCGGCCCCCACTATTAAACTTAATGGCATTACCATAAAGAGGCAAAAACAAATAAAATACTTAGGAGTTATAATTGATGAATGTCTAACGTGGTTACCCCACTTGGATTATCTCAAAACAAAGACATGTAAAATCATTAACTCTCTCCTGCGGATGCCAGGAATATCAAAACCTGTGTTAAAGGAACTATATAAAAGAGCAATCGAAAGAGCCGCCGTCTACGCTGCTCCGGCTTGGTGGTTCCAGCCAACAGTGAAAATGAAAAATAAAATCCAAACAATTCAACGAATAATATTATTGGCCTTAACCAAAAGTTACAAAACTACGGCCACTGCCACATTACAAATTCTATCCGGCCTGATTCCTCTAGATTTAAAACTAGATGCTGAATGCGCGATTCAAAGGACCAAAAGAGGTTGGTCGGACTTTCGATTTGAAGACCTAAATATTCCCATTTCAGAAATTGAAAACTTCGTTTCCAAGTGGCATACTCACCCAGCAAAAATAAAAGTATTCACATGGGATGATAGACCGCCCTCTCTTAAAGGAATTGAAGTTTATACTGACGGTTCAAAGAATGAGGATGGAACCGGCGCTGGATTTTGTATCTTCAAAGATGGCACATTAAAAGAACAATATTCACTCAAATTAGATACCAGATGTTCTGTCTATCACGCAGAAGCACTGGCGCTTAAAGAAGCTTTAAAATGGTTGAAGAAAAATAAAATAAAGGCAAGCATCTATACAGATAGCCAAGCAGTTCTAAAATCCTTAAATAAATACGATATTCTCAACATTCATATTATAGAAATAAAGAAGCTCCTTAGCTACACTAACTCGTCCCTACACTGGGTAAAGGGACACCAAGGATGTATAGGAAATGAGACAGCAGATTCTTTAGCGAAGAAGGGCATTTATGCCCAAGATCAAGTAAATTGCAGGATTCCTCTAAGTTACTTACGCAGAATGACAAAGATCAAAGCAAAAGATCTATGGCAACAGAGATGGAACCAAGAAGAAACAGGTAGACACACATTCCAACTACTACCAAGTGTTTCTGAGAAACGTCACTTCTGTGACTTCTTCCTTAATCAAGTGCTAACAAATCACGGAGCATTTCCGCAATACATAAATAGATTTAAACTACGTTCCAACCTATGCAGATGCGCATGTGGTCTAAATGACGCAGATGCCCTACACATGATCATAGATTGTCCAAGCACGCAGTGTTTCTGTTATTTTTAGATCTAATTCTTTAACAGCATTTGCTTTTGATGACCATCGTGTATCCGTATGACCTTTTAATGTTGTTTCCAAAACTGACATAAGTGCATCCCATCTACTCGTCGAAGATACAAAAAAATTATAAATCCTTTGTACAGTGCCAAAAAATATTAACATACTTGAATTTGTTGAAGCGGCGTTTTTGCATACTACGTTTAAACTATCAGCCGAACAAGGATTATATGTAGCTTGATCATTTATTTGGCAAATAAATGGCTTGCACGCCTTTCTACAATCCAGCCATATTGACCTCGTTATCATAGCCTATCAGAACTCGTATTTCTTTTTATCTGTTTGGCGAACACGACGTGTCCTGACTACACAGTGAGTTGACTGCAAACTGTGTCCTATGGAGTATAGCAAAGAAGACAAGATGAGAAGGGTTAAAATTACCCTTTATTTTTATTCGTTTTCACAGTCGCTCCCGCACTTCGGGATACAAAGACCAACCACTTGTGGTCTGAGCGTAAAAATATAAGACTACTAACTAACTATAATTTAAATAAGAGCTAACTTTTAATATTTTACACAGATGACTAGCACTAAGACTGGTATTTTAAATTACTATGCTTGTAGTACGCAAAGTGAGGAAAACTACAATACGTCTTTAGCTTTCAAGAGGACTAAAACCTCTGGTCTTAGAGGCGGACAGTAACTGATGGCAAACTCGCATGAATACTCATGGCAAGATGGCTCACTCTCTCTTTTTCTACTACGCTCTTGGCAAAAAGCCACAACTTAAATACTTAAGCGTTAGCAAGTAAAATTTGCATAAACATATTCACGCGTTAATTCTGGCCGGAAGTGGAAAATAAGAGATGACAGTAAAGTTTTAAAATAAAATAAACGTTAGTCAAACTTAAGATCCTTACAAACCTTGTCCTCGAACATTTTGAAAATCGAGGCCACACTTTTCTAACTTATAAATAATTTCATTTTCTAAACCCCTACCAGTTTTCTTTTTTGTTTCTTACTAGTTTTCTCTTTTGTTTCTATCAAATCTATAAAGCTTTCTTCAATAAATATGGATTCATCTTTTATGTACACGTAATCTAATAATTTGACACAGTTGCTCATGATACGAAACATCTAGTGTACTATCAAATATCAAAGAAAAATATTTCGCTTTTTTGATGTTAGAACGAATTTCAAGTCGAACCTGATTACCTAAGTGTAATATAAATTCATCCTGCACTTTGTTAGACAGATAAGAAACGGATCCCTTTCTGCGATTTCTATCATAATGACTTGATAATTCAATTAAATTTAGGAACATCCCTGTACTAGAACTGCCAATAATTTCATGCATACCTCTAAGAGGTAAATTGTGTTTTCCACAAAACAAAATTTTGTCTAATATAAGATATGTATAATGTAAGATATGTCGCTGCGTGTTTTTACCTTTAACGCATTTACACAAATAATCCTCTTCGGCATGTCAAGTAAAATTGCAACTTTCACTTTAAGCACTTAAAGAGATATTTTTGATAGCAAAAATGCTTCTTAACAACTACTAAGAAATAACTTCTACATTTCTAGTCTTTCAATTAAAGTTCGCTTTCAGAAGTGGCCGAGGGTTAACATAGGCAACTTTGTTCAAACAGTTTACTGTAGTAATCAGATTGACTGCATTTATTCTTCTGTACCTTGAATATCAGACAGTTCTATCAGAACATCCTCCTCGACAGCATCGCTTCTGAAGCATATAATGTCGCGAGCATCATTATAATAGATTCAATCAGTGGAATCAGTCTTTAATATTCACATAATCTTTCATCAGTTAAACTATTCACCCCCGACAAAAAAAACGTTTATTTGAGCTTGAGCAGAAATTGATATGCCATGTAATTTAGGTATGGCAATAGTTTGGCTGCCAGATACTTTTTTTCCTAACAATCTCACGATATCTCCACAATAAAAGCATAATTTAAAAATTAGCAAGATTTAATGATGCTTTATATTTTATCTTTGCTTTTATTACGCCTCATCAATTAACTCAAGAAACTTCTATGTGTTAAATTTCGCGACTATGACAGGTGTTTATCATTAATTTTTATTCACAGCAACGAGTATTTCTTAAATTGTTTTTAGCAAGAAGCATATCTTTTAAACATATTTTATATCGATCCCGTTAGAGTCAACGGAACAAAACTAAATTTTTTAAAAGATATCTGTTACGTCAAAATCAATTAATTACTATCAATTAATTAATTACCAATCAATTAATTAGAATTAGCCAGAACAGTTTGTCTTAAATCTTCCACAAAGTATTCAAAATTTTAAACCTTTTTTAGTTCTCTAAAACTGAAAAATTTATTTTATTATTTCAATATAAACAATAGAATTATTAAAACATATATCTTACCTTATACCTTTACATCCCAGTTGAAAAAGAATGAACCAATTTGTTTAATCCTTCAGCATCATCTTCAGAAATAACTTTAAATGAAACAATCCACATAGTTCTCGAACAACATGAGAGTGAATACAAGCCAAAAACTTCGATTCATACGCCTCATTTTTGGAAAATTGTATAGAAAAAAAGTGCAATAACTAATAATATGGTACATTTTCAATCACTCTTGCTTATTCTTAGGATGCTATTCCAGAAGAAGTTTATCAAATTCCAAAACTCAGCAGTTATGCCGCCGTCTATGTTCAGTTAGTGAACTGGCAAGTTTGTTGTGACTATGTAAAGAGCTTAAGTCAAACTAATGAGAGACAGCAAAGAACAACTAATTTCGGAAGTATAATATTTTCTATGAAAGTTTAGTCTATACAATTCGTTACGCAAAGTGTAATTAGTTCCTTAAAGCTACTTTCAATAACAGATTTTAATGTTAGAAAATATTACATACACGACTGTGAAAGCTCATCTCTTTTGAGAATAAATTAATGCTATTAGTTTTTCTTTTTCTTTTTTTAGCTGGATTGTTTACAACACAAAATTCTTTTAATATTCACTGATGTATTTCGAAATTAAAAATTAAAAATCATAAGTTTTAAAAATAAATTTCTGAATTTTTGACCGAATAGCTAATTTGGCTCCTCTCCTATTTGCTCACTTGAGACAAGTGCCTCACCCTCGTCCCGGCCCAGTCTGTCTACTTTGATGAATAATTTAGACAAATAAACATCTTTGTAACAAATTGTAATTGATTTTTCTACTAAAACCTTAATTACAAGTCCAAACTTTGAAGTCATTTATTTGTATTTTTGCCCCAGACTTCATAAAAGTGCTCTTTTATATAAGTTTTTTTGTGCTGAATTTCTGCACATATCTATTTCGTTCTGAAATTTACATTCCAAATTTTACTTTTTTTCGTGTGCATTTATTCATTTAAAAATGGATTTGGGGAGTAATGTGATTTTTATGCATGAAAATAAGTAAACGCTGGAAAGTAATTAATGAATGCATTTGCTCCAAACATCTGGTCCAATTTTATCTTTAGCAAACCACAAAGAAAACTTTTAAGATAATATTTCGTATTTGATTTGTGTTGGTACAAAGAATGAATACCTTACGAATGGAAACGATTTTCCATCTTCCTCCCAGTAAGATTTGCCTCATCCATTATTCAAAAGTTCGAAATCGGGTTATTCTGCTAATGCATTGAGAAAAGAGAATAACAGGAGCATTTTAAATGTGTCCATTTTCATTATAAGCCTGAAAGAAAATGCTGCGTGTTGTTGCAGCAAGCATGCTATGAAGAGAACATAATAAGTAATGAAGACGGGCACGTTGATGCAAATATGAAATATATATTTGGAAACGATACTAAATTTCATGTAAATATTAAACCTTCTGTCAATTTTGACATTGGCTTTGAATATTTATGCAAAGCTGTCATGTATCGAAAGTGCTGGCTCTTAAACACATCTCTCAAACATTCATTTACGATACATTTACCATAACACGTGTGAATGTGAGCTAGAAGAAATTTCTCAGGAGTTTTTTAAACATGATGTTATAATAAATATCAGCTATTTCTTTGTTTATAAGCTGAATTTAATTTATAAACTATAACCAAAATTTAGTTACAATTACATACAGTTAAACAAATTCTTTGGAGATTATAAGCAGGAAAATCTCTGTAAAAACTCAAGCTTTTCAGTAAACATCCTTTTGAACAAAGTCCGGTTACTACCCAAATTCAAATTAAATTAAATTTAAGTTTAAATTCTATTTAAATTTTGGTTGCAAATTAAATATTAAAATCAATGACTTATCGGAGACATTAACCTAACTCCAAAATACTAATTAAAGCTCATCAGAGAGTAATCCAAATGAAATCGGCTTTAAAAAAGTGATAATTCTGAGTCAAAAAGAAAATCACAGTGCAGAAAGAAAGCAATCACTCAGTGATTAATAGTGAGGATTTCTGGTGTTTATTCCACTGCTTATTTATTTGCATTTCCTTACATTTTCCTAAAATGTGCTGCGTGTTTGAATTCAAGGCCCACAAGTAACCAACTGAATGAAATCGTTGTACCTCGTAATTCGACCAGGATTCGAATATAGACGGAAGGGTTAGTTGCATGGGTCTTTCATGTTCTTTCCCTGTTCACTGTAAAACGCTCCAGTTTTGCTTAGAAAGTCATCTACGATGGCATGCAAGGCAACTTGGGGTAGATAGTTGCCTTCTACTTCGCCATATTCAAATAAACGTTGAACTCAATAGAAGAATTTAAAAAAAACCAAAGAAAAGCTTCGAACTGTAAATCTTAATAGCTTTCATAAAACATAAAGAAGAAATTAAAATATAATCAACCTGAATTTCTCTTTGTTTATGGCTCTTAATAATTTTCTGTTTATAAATATTTTTATAATCTTATTATAATATTTTTATAATAAAATATAAGACTACTAACTAACTATAATTTAAATAAGAGCTAACTTTTAATATTTTACACAGATGACTAGCACTAAGACTGGTATTTTAAATTACTGTGCTTGTAGTACGCAAAGTGAGGAAAACTACAATACGTCTTTAGCTTTCAAGAGGACTAAAACCTCTGGCCTTAAAGGCGGACAGTAACTGATGGTAAACTCGCATGAATACTCATGGCAAGATGGCTCACTCTCTCTTTTTCTACTACGCTCTTGGCAAAAAGCCACAACTTAAATACTTAAGCGTTAGCAAGTAAAATTTGCATAAACATATTCACGCGTTAATTCTGGCCGGAAGTGGAAAATAAGAGATGACAGTAAAGTTTATCTTAATAATTTTCTGTTTATAAATATTTTTATAATCTTGCGCATTGCAATAAACTCAGTTTTCTATAGTTTGCAGTAATTGCTTTCTATTCATATTAATTAAGCGTCATGACAAACAGTAAAAGGAGGAGGGTTAAGTAGAAGAATGTTATTATATATAATTTCCAACAAATAAAACAGTATTTTCTATTATCGAAATGTGAGAAAAAACGAAATATTAAATAATATTAAATTTCTTAAGCAGATGTTACGCAGAATACCTCTCCGGAAGGATTACTGCTGTTTGCATAAACTGTGCGAATATTCTCTATTTTGTTGACAGAGTCATTTAACATTCACTGAAAAATCAATTTTCGTGAAGGAAAGGAATTTCCACAATTGCCGCACTAGCCTTTCTTTAAAAGTGCCACAATTAAAATGCAAATACTATAGCTGACCTTATTATATTATATAAACATTACCTCTTAAACCTATGAGATATGGCACTCAACAACTGAAGAAATTAAAATAAGCATTTCAGACTATTCATTTCATAATGGCGAAGTCAAGCTGATGAATCTGTATGACATGTATAAGCACCTACGATTGTGATCTATGGACTAATCCATGTACCAAGAAGACTGATACACAAGTCATATATGTATTGCAGGCTAAGATATGGACAGAGATTGCTTGGAGTATTTCAAAACGATGGAGAACGTCTTATTTGTTTGCAAAATTTTTACAGGGGTTGCACAAACATATACATAAATAACACCGAAATGAAATGATATTGCTGAGGTTAATATGGTGTATGAAACGCGTTGGAGTTCAAAACAGCTTGTAGCCTTTTCGAAACGTATAAATAGAGGTCTTGTATGCTTTGAAAAAAAACATTATCCCATTCTTCCGGCAAAATGTTGGCACGTTTGTAAAGACATTAGATATTTTTTAAGCAGGAGTTTTGAAAAATGAGCAGTGCCCTCCCGGGTCTCGAACAAAGGACCTCTCGAATAGTCGACGAGCGTGTTTACCACTATGCCACGACGGCATGCGAATAAGGCCTTATATACCCCCTCTTAAGGGGCGCCTATGGATTAGGGGACCTAATCGCCAGATCCCGACTATGGTGAATCACCATTCACCACCTTTTCTAGTTCGGGCGACAGTGTAGAGACATTAGGTATATTTTGAAAGCAAGAGACATAAAAATTTAGCAATGTCCTCGCCAAGACTCAAACCACGGACCTCTTGAATACGCGCGGAGCGTGTTGACCACTACAACACGAAGGCATGCGAAAAAGGAGGGAGAAATACCTTGTAAGTTTAGTTAACGATGATGGCGTCGGACAGCGCTCACTAAGATTTCTCTCAAAAATAGCCCGCAAAGGCTCAATGATATTGGAATCTGGTGACAGCGGTGACCATGGTAAATGCAAAAGTTCACCCTCATGCTCAGAAAAACCAGTCCTAGACGATGTGAGCTTAGTGAACATGAGCTCTCTCTTCGTGGAATACGGCATCACCATTGGGGAACAAAATTTGCACCATGGGATGGACGTGATCAGTAAAATGGCCATATGGTCTTGGTAGTAATGTCACAGCTTCACAGTAATGATGGGTCTCATGGAATACCAGGATATGTCTGCCCAAACCATGACAGAACACCGGCCATGTTTCACTCTTGGCAGCGAGCAGTCTCTGTCACACGCTTGGGACAGCGTTCGCCAGGAGTAACCTCGCCTGAAAGTCGGAAGCAGTACGAAGCAAGACTCATCCGATCAAACCACAGTCTTCCATTGCTCTACAATCCAAGGTTTTATGACTTTGGCACCACGTTCTCTTCTTACAGGCATTTTGATCACTGTTGAGTGGCTTTTGACTTGCAGCTCGCCTAGAAATATCCTACTTGTCGAGCTCCTTCGTATTGTTTTGGTGCTGACAGGGTTTGCGAATGCGACATTCAGTTCAGCAGTCACTTTGAGGTTGCAGTTCTCTTATTTTTCATCACAATCCTCTTCAATGTCTTTCTCTGTCGTGATCACTCAACAGACATTTTCGTCCGCGCTGTGATTTGGTGAATGCGATTTTTCCGATTTTCCTGTATGAGTTAAAAATCTTACATATTGTGCCTTTTCAAACACCAAATGTTTCAGCTACCTTAACACAGAAGCACTAAGCATACGAGCCACAACAGTTTGCCCCTCGTTCGAATTCATTTTGGTCCAACGTAATGCGCTCACAACTGCACAGAATACTGTCTCGATAACTAATGACACTTGCAAGCTATTGATGATGTTATACAGATGGCGTTAGTGCGCAAACACATCAACAACACCAACAGCTTTTTCAATAATAAACATTTCAGTTCAAACATGAATTTTACGAGGTGTTTTCATATTTTGTCCAACCCCTGTAGTTCTTACACCATAAACACATGCCTTGCATAATTTCATAGGGATACATCATATGTGCTCATCTCGCGTAAGTCAACAGGCACTCCATAACTTGTGTAATTTTTTTTGGTACAATTCCGTACCAAAACAAATTACACAAGTTATGGAATGCACTGCTTCAAGAAATACCTGCATTTAAGTTTCTCTGGTAGCATGGAAGATAGATATGGCTCGTACACCATATCTTTGAGGTACTATTAGAGAGAAAATATCTATAGAATTTAGTCTGGAGAGACACGAGGCTAAGATACAGTGAATGACCAACTTGCACCTTCCAAGTGATGCAGCGTTAAGAAATAATTACGTTATAAAATATCATGCTGAGTTGGTCATAAAACATGGGACTTATCAGATGATGTTTAACACAGTTTTGCATTGTAAGAATTAACAATTTTTCAATAAACTTAAAGCTGATGTTCCTTTTTAAAGTATCCTACATTTCATTCCATATTTAGTACACGTTAAATAATGTACTTGAACATAACTGTATCACAATGTAGGTCATGTCCTTCGAATTTTACATTTACGTCTTTTATTGAGATAACAGTCTCTTTTCTATAAACTCTACAATTTCCTTCTGTAGAGGATTTAATTAGCACTACATTCTTAGAGAAGATACTCTTCTATAGTTAACACGTACAGGCATGGAGGGCAGGAAATAAGAAAAATGCCCATATTCTGTGTATTTTGACACAAAAATATCAGTTGATTTTCGGACGTATCTGTTGGACAGTACAGCAATCAAAATTAAATTATATTCTAAATGCCTTTGATAACACACACGTCTTTACATTCACACACTTCGTTTTTCAGCTGTAAATTACAGCGTTATGATGATGTTCGCAAAGACTTTTTACGTTGAAGCTGCCACGACTTTGTTACTTGACGGTTATTTTAATTGTAATTTTTCTTCAATTCTTTATTAATCTAATTTCTTGAGAAATTTATATTATACGACAATGATGTGTATAATAATAATAATAATAGTCACAAAAAAAGTCTGAAAACTTTACTTTTTAGTAAAATTTCAATAAACCAACAATGATATGAGTATCCTGTAATGGTACTTTACTGAAGAGTAAATTTCAACTACCATTTGAAAGAGATGAGACGAAATTAACCAAAACTTTGGTTAAAAAATTCGGAAAACCGAAACCCATGTGAAATGCTAATTAGGGTTTCAATAACGTTGTTGTAAACTGAGATGCCGTTTCTAAGAATAATTTAACACGATTCCTAAGACTTGAAAAGCCCTGTGGACCGCCCAAAAGCTGTTTCCAGGGAAAGTATGTTCCGGAAAAAATTTTAGAATAATTAGTAATTTGATAGCTCAAAAGGTGCTTCAAATGCGTAAGAAGCTTCTCTGAAATTGTCAACCAAATTATTTAACTGTTTTATTCTGTAGCTTCTGTATTATTAGCTGTAGTTGGCATTTATTCAAAGATGATTCTACATACGGTTTTCTTGGATGCTTTTTATTGTTTAATTTCATTCCGATCTTATTTTAAGTTCTGTCTCAGTTTTACCATATTACATATTTTTTGCATCATGTGAAGTTGCAGAATTATTTTCTTTCTTTCGACCAGTAATGCAAATTTCGATTGCCTATTACTGAAAAATATTATCAACTAAAGAGCACCAAGAGTATTTCGACTGAAGTTCTACCATACATACGTAGAAAATATTTTGATCTAAATTCTGAATTATAATTAGTAACGATACCTATCATAGTTTCCTATGTTTTGTTAAATATTTTATCACAAATTCTAAGATTATAAAATTAACCCTGAAACTTCGTTTGTCCGTTTTCTTCGTAATTATTATCTAAACTGCAAATTATTTCCTAATAGAATATTTAACTGAAGATTTTTCATGAAAAACCAATTTAACCTCACTCTTTTAAAACGGACATATCTGAGTACAGGAAATCAAAGCGTGTGATTATGTGTCACTGTATGAATAATTTGCTTGCGCTGAAACTCAGGTCATTTCCATTGTAATGTTCTGCTCTCCTTCTGTTGTGTAGAATCATGAGAAATAGCGATTGCACTGACGAAGGGTTAAAACTGTCCTTTATTAAACTCTTTAACTTATTTACAATGCGCCAACTTGACGCTAACATACTACGCCTCAACTTGGGCGGTAACTGGAACAGTAGAATCAAACTTAAAATAAGAGATATTCACAAATAGTAGAATTATCCTACAAGGCTCATATAAGCCTGTAGCCTACAGCACACAAATGAGTCTAGTGGGAGCAAGATAATAGCGCTTAAGCCACGTCAAAACCAGCAGTAACTGCTAAACAGAAGTTTGCGTATAAGCACGCACGGAAATTTCCCGGACTCTCTCTCTCTGTACTAGAACGTCGATATTTAACTTATTCTTCCACTGGTACAATTTGCATTTCTTACGCGCGCTACCAAATTTAAATATTCTGGCACTGACAATTAGGGAAATGAAGGCTTATAGGAAAGTAACTTAAAATTAAAATTAACTGGTTACTTAAAATAAATATAAATCCCTACAAGGTAAACATTATTATAATTTTAGTAAACGTCCTCACTACACAATTCATGATGTTCATGTTCATGCCTAAAAAAAGCGAAAATAAAACTCTTGTTTAGATTTCGAGGACTCTTTAGTCAACTTGCCTTTAATTTTTTAGGAGCGTGCCATATTGGTTAATACCCTACTGTTATGTATTAAACTATTCTATGATTGTGGTCTCTTTCAAATTTGAATTTCTCTCCCTATCAGTAAACTATTTTGCGCAGGTTTTATTACGAAAACTGTATAGCAAATCTTCTTCCATACTTATTAGAACTTAAATCAAATTTAACATCTCTTACATTTACGGTATACTATGTTTGTCAAATATTATATAATGATACTTCTGAAGTATAATTTAAACTTTATAAGTTAGGAATCTTAAAACTACATGTTATGGTCATTTAGTTGCGTCCTCCTCATTCAGTTGTGCTTCAAATTCAATGCATGTATTTGAAAATACATTAAGTGCTGTAAGATTTCAGATATGCTTTCTTGGTAACTCTTTACATGATATGCTACTTTCTCCTCTTTTGTTACTGTCCTAAAGTAGTTTTGCTTATTTGTAATAAGAATTTCGAGGTAAAGCTGTTTCACTTAAGTTTAAATTTTGTTTCAGATAATACATTGGATTTCTGAAACTTCTATTTCTTCTTCCAGCCTTCCTCAAAATGCATATTAGATAGAATTTAAATAACTAAGGAATGTATAACTCAATAAAAGAGCATTAGCAATCCACTAGCAAGCAGTTTCGTGAGCCATCCACATGCTTGCAGATCTGGTTCTGGTGAATAATTTTTTGTATTCGCTAACACTTAGGTCTAATGGTCGCGTGTTGGTAAAATATTGAGATTGCATGTTGCGTTGCACATAATTAAGCATTTGTATTTGTAAAACCGGCAAGCAGTAGTAGATACGTTTTATTAAATTATAGTTGCACTTACAGGAAACTGTGTAATACACTTTTTAGTGAAGTTTCACCTTCTTCTGAGCTGTTAGAATTTGTAATTCTAGAAAAAGCGCAAATGAGAATTCGTCCTAAACACAAGCAGTTCAAACAAGTTTTAGTTAATATGAAAAGAAGTATAATCTTACAAATTATAGTTATATTTTTCAATTTAATGAAATAATACTGACTTAAAGTTAACGATTATAAGGGTACTCTAGCAAAGCCATCCGCAAGGCTCTTGAATAGAAATACCGGTAATAATGTAAAAAAGATACCAAAATATTATTAGCGCCTCCCAAAATAGCGAAAATTAGATTAATCCGTTCTAGATTCCCAACAAAGCTTATCGAAATTTAATGTAATTTACAGCATTAAATTATACACAAAATCTATAAACTGAATCATTAACTTGAAATATGGGGTAAGTAGAATGTGGAGAAGTCAAATTTAGAAATAGAAATTATATTCCATAGAAACATCAGAAAATCCATCTGGTGTTCCCCTTTTATGTTTTTTGCACTAAAGTATGGTTGAGCTTTGGGAAGAACATTACGGTTTGATTTTCTGAAAAAAAAATTAATCAATCAATTCAGTAATGAATGCTTATAATTGTTTCTTGTGTTTGTTCTTGTTTTCAATATTTTCTTAAATTGCCAAACTATATTGTCGTTGAACAAGTTTATTCGCTGGCTGATCAGAGCATATATTTCTCCCATCAAATTGTTTTCTACTGAAAGTATACTTCTGTTTTCTGCAATAAAAATACTCCCTTTCCTCATTTCTTCATCTAAGCTGATTCCTGTTAATTTCACTGACGTTCTACGAGTTCTTCAGCTGACAACTCATTCTTGTGTCGTCACTGAACTCTACTGCATCCAGTCCTCTACCTCCAAAGGCATGGGCTTCCACTGGGCCAAAATATTATCCGCTATCATACTCTCTTGTCTAGGCAATTTCTCAGGACTTTCTGAGCTTCTAAGTTATAATGCGTTTCACCATAGTTTCTTCACTACAAATTCCACATTCACTACAAATACTTTTCAGATATCATAAATTTTTCCTCCAGACTTTGGCTATTCCATTCAAGAAATAAGAGATAGTGAAAGCTTTTGCCAAAGTTCCGTAGAATTAGATTTACTTCAGCGTTCACTTCAAAGTGTCTTTGAAAAAGTGCTTTTACGTAGATCTTCATGAAATTTTTAATGGCTTTCTTATCGATGGAGAGGTATATACGAGGAGAGGTATCGAAGAACTCCACTTGGTTGATATTATATACACCCATCAAATCTCCCAAGCCTGTAGAATGAACCATGGCATTACAAAAGATACTGAATGGCAACATTTCCTCCTCTAATTAGTTTTCACATCTGAGATCAGCAATTCACAGATTCAACGAAGCAATACCTTTTTACCCAAGCTTTGTTATTACTTCTCCAATTTACAGCGGATTTACTTACTGTCTTTAAAAACATTTCTGATTTTGAATGCGGTGCATAATTAAAGGTTTACATTTTAAGATTCCAACAAGCTATAGCGCACAACAAAATTGTAAACTTATCTTTTATGAATTTGTGTTGTGTCATTAATTTTCTTTCTCTTCTTACATATTTTCTTGCATGAGAGGTTAGTTTCATCAAAATAAAAAATTACAAAGGTGTAAAGCTCTCACTGCTTACTAAGTTTTAAGTTTCCCAAGAAAAGTCTTCGTAAGCGCTAACAGCCTTTCCATACCTTATGATACTACGGATGATGGCACTTCGCTTCTTAAACATATGAAGTTCCTCCTACTTCCCTGAATCGATCACTTTGACTAACTCTGGAAGTGTCTCGCATAACAGCACCAAACAACTATTTTGCCTTTTCAAAACGTTTTGTGTCAGAAACACTGTAACCAGAAAATTATTTTTCGTTCATCAAAATTAACAAATGTTTTTTCATTCCTTCAATTATCGATGAGATGATCAATTTAATGAGAATGTTATCGCCTCTAACCAGATCAGTCCCCTTACTTCACTACTTTTGACGTTTATTAACAATAATATGGGCAACTGCGTCGTATCTTGTTGAATGGCTAGATCTAAGGCTCGAATTCCTCTTTATACCTTCGTAATATTTCCTTCTTTAATCTCAGTTGTCATTTCCTTTGCATGTCTTTCATACATCGTTGAATCACTGAATTCTTTTGTATTATTCAGCAGACTAATTTTCAATGATTATATATGGAAATAACTGCGAATCGCTAGGAATACCGAAATTTCACGAAGCTTGTTCAAATCAAGCCTATAGGAGCCTTGGCTAGGCTAACCGCATATTAAGATTAGAATGGTAAATTGATGCTATGCCTCACCGATTTTGCTCGTACTCTCAAAAATTGTACAAGACTTTAAAGAGACTGCGTTTGAAAATATTTATTACCCATCTCTGAAAAATAAGCGAAACTAAATCAGTGCAGTAGATACAAAGTGCGGTTTCTGCTGCACGTGGCGTGCGTTGGGGTGTGAGGTGTGGGCGTAGCCAGTGACGTTTGCGAAAGGGAGGCTACGTTATACATGATATCACCGGAAGGGGAGGAGATTGCAGAGGAGTTCGCATGCTGCTGGATTAGGCAACAGTGAAAGCTTACGTTTGATCGAGTGGCAACCGTAGTAATGGTAACCGTTTTAACAGAAACCTTAGTAATGTTAACCATGGGTTACTATGACGACGCGACAGTGTCCTTTTCTGTAAAGAAATTGCTGTTAAAAATATTGTAAAGAATAAATTTCATCATTTAGTTTCACACACACACACACACAGATGTAATCATTCACACATAGGCTTTTACAGAAAGCCGCAGCTTTCTGACACCTGAGGGTCTCTCTTTCACAGTTTCACAGTCAAGGGGTTTTTTTGGAATTCCCAGGTGCCAGCCCCTTCCCACACCTCCACTGTAAAGTCATTGACCAACGATAGCTTTAAAAAATACTACTTTTCTCTTTCTTTGTTAGCCTCTATTTTATAATGATCATGCGCTAGTGTATGGATACCATCCTCCAAAATATACCATTTATCGTAGAACGGGGAAAGACTTAATTTGTTCTGACGAACAGTGAAGAGACGGTGTTCCTCACTTGCAATTCTGTACTGAATTTCACGTCTAGACTGCAGGTTTTGGAGGCATTGCTTTTAATTTTCACGCAGTATTTTATTTCTCACGACGTGACGTGAAACTCCCTTTGTCGTCTTCTTCTCTCCCGTATCCAATAAGAACGAATACATTTTTTGTCGCAAACCCACAAATTCATAGACTAATTTAGATGAAAATTCATCCTTCATACATCCAATTTTCTTGACGTTTTTCAGACTGTAATGAGCATGATTAGGGGGCAGTCCGACGTATCATAAATGTCACCATGATGTTTCATATCCTCGTATACATCCTTCGTACGAATTTGATAAGTGAGAGAATCTGTATCGGTGAATAATAATGAGGCATTTTCTCCGTACTTCTTCTTTATATAAGGTTTGTTATAGTGGAAGTTGTACATCAGTACACATAACATAAACTTAAAGAACTTCAGTTTTCACACACCGAAACTAATGAATTGAATTCACAATATCAGTTTCGTTTTAACAAAATGTATTTTGTCTCCCAAAACAAAATTAGTAGTACCAATCTGAAGGATTAGCCATAAGAAGTCCTCTCAGTCCTGTTCTGGCAGGTATTTTCATACACTAGTTCGAATAAAAAATGTATTTAAAGAACAAAATTATCCAGTTTGAATTCACTACGATAATGGCACATTTGTTCTCGGTGATGATAATAAGGATAATTTGTATCTTCTTCCAGTTATATTCTGTAGATCCTTTAAGCAGATAAAATTTCAATTCAAATGTTCAAGTTGCTTTTTTCTTAAAGTTTTGATTTTATAGTGTATCAGAAGCCTTTTCCAATCTGAGTGCCATCAGATGCCATACTATCATTCTGTGTCAGATGCCATACTATCATTCTGCAGATGCCATACTATCATTCTGTGTCAGATGCCATACTGTCATTCTGTGAAACAAAAATATAGTTTATTTTTACACTACTGTTTTCCATGGTTAGAGCCGAAAGCATCGCGGCAAAAACATCGCGGACGAAAACGTCGCTGCGAAATAACTCAAGGCGAAAACGTCGTGGTACAAAACATCGTGGGAGAAAATAAAACAAAGAGAAAACATCTCGTTTTTAAAACATCGGGGTACAAAATATCGTCGTTGAAAATAAAGCGGTTCAAAAATGTCGCAGTTTAGAAACATCGTGGTAAAAAATAAAGTACCTACAAATCATCGCATGACAATAACATCGCAGACATGCGTTTTTCAGGCTTTAATAATTTTAAATGGATATTTCGCATAATGATTTATGAGCGCAAGGTGGAAAGAATGATAATTTTTACTTCCATATATATATTAACTAATAAATTTTAAAAAAAAAGAAATTTAAACAAAACAAGAAATAATTTTCACTATAAGAGTATCAGATTATTAAAAGTGAAGAAAATAATCTCATAATTAACTTACCAAATTTTTTTATAGATAAGTTCATGCAGTTACTTATTTTTCCGTTTCTGTTCTTTTTTAGATTATACTTTTGATGAAAAATTACCAGTAAAACTTTATAAAAAATAATTTATTAATTACCTTTTTTAGTTAACTATGAGAATTTAAAATTCTATTAAGTGCTATAAGCTGCATTAATTTTCTATGCTTAAGTTTCCATTTTACATTTTCAGGAAACATTTATTACTTAATAAAAAAAATGAAAGTAAAAATTATCCTTCTTTCCATCTTGAGCTCACAAATTATATGCGAGTTTTACAATTATTAAATTTTACAAGTATTAAAGGATAATTTTAAAGCCTGAAAAACGCATGTCTGCGAAGTTATCTTCATGCGATGATTTGTAAGTACTTTATTTTTTACCACGATATTTTCGACTACGATGTTTTTAAACTGCCAAGTTTTTGAACCCCTTTATTTTCGACGAGGGTGTTTTGTACCACGATGTTTTAGAAGAGATGTCTTGTCTTTGCTTTATTTTCTCCCACGATGTTTTGTACCACGACATTTTCACCTTGCGTTGTTTTCTCCGCGACGTTTTCATCCGCTATGTTTTTGCCGCGATGTTTTCGGCGGACACCATTTTCCATGTGCCTAAGATTTACTAACTTAAGTCAGCCTTTTTTCAGGACATTAACCATGACATTTCAGATCTCGACGAATCAAAAGAAAAATCGAAATATTAAGATACTAATTTCTGACAAATTGTAGACTAACATACTATATAAAAGTCAATGAAATGGAACGCACGTTAATGGTCACATGAAGTGCATTCAAAGTTTAATTTTTAATATAAAGTTTTAAAACGAAAAATACGAGCTTCATAAATATTTAAATAAAGTTGCTTAGTCAAGTACATAATGCTAATGCAAGTAAGCTACTAGACAGCGTACCAAATATAAACCATTATTTAAGTGTGGTGCCTCAAGTCCTTTTGGAAGTAGACTACTTTCTTTAAAGGGAAGATCGAGGCTAATACATCGGAACCATTATTTTCAAAGCATTTATAACGACACAATGCAACAGCTTTTTCTAGTCCTTTTATCCTCATATTATATTGATCATTTGATTAGAATTTCGCTTCATCTTCATTGTTGCAAATTTTATACCTTGCCACTATTTCGGCCTTTATTCAAGTATCCCAAGTTGCAATTATAGTATCCACTTTCAAGAATTTTAAGCGGTTTGATTTCCATGAAAAGTTACAGACACAAATTATAGCGCATTTTTGATTGATCGTCATGATGTTAGAAGTTAAATGTCATAAAAAAGGTCTCTACACAGGGCATTGCCATAGGCTTATAAATTTTAAATGTCTTATATTTTAGTACGCATAGAAACAAAGAGACAGACCAAATTTACTTCCACTTGCGTAGAAATATGAATATTATGGAAGGACAGCGATAGACCAATGAAAAATGCTCAAGATTTTGGAGGAAAAGGGTAGAGTTTCAGACGCTTACTCAATGTTTTGGCACTAAAGTGAAGAATTTGAAGTTACAAATGTTTCAAAGAAAACACTTCTACCCAGCTGTGGAAAAATAAATTAATTTAGTGATGGAAATGCTCGAAACATTTATTTCAACATACCGAGAGATCTGAAATGAAACAATTTTAGGCTTCAAGGCTCTGCTGTATTTGACAGCCATTATAAACGACACAGGTTCTTTCTGTTATACTATTGGACAAGTGATTGCGAGATTTCTCAGGTTATAATATGGAAAACAAATACTCCTGAGCTGTGAGGAATCATGCGAATTCATTTATTATTTCTTTTGTTTGCTGCAATAATTACAAGTTAAGAAAATTCAGATCTATAACATAATATAAATTTCGATTAATTTTGTCTTGTTAATAAAATACTCAGATTTTGTCAAACTTTTCATTTTTTTAGACATACATTTTTGGGAAATTCATACAATTCCTTCCCTATTCAACCTGTTTTATGTTTATACATCAGTTTTAAATTAAACATGCTGTAGCTTTAAAATTTCATGATCATGAAGATCCAAGAAATATGAATTTCAAATTTTAAAATAAATAAGTCCTGTGTTGCGTCCAGTTGTTTTAATCTTTAAATCACATATTCCATTTTGCTTCTGCAAAATTATACAAATATTCCCTCATTTGTTAAACTATATTTGCTTGAGTTATTCCTTAGCAATGGAAACCATTCTACTTTAATCAATAATTTAAATTCTAACACATATTTCCTAAGAATGTAAAACATACAATTTCTTTACTTGATTCCAGTTTTTATCCATTGATGGCGCTGTCTCTTTTGCTTCATTTTTTTCTTTCTATTCATTGTAGAAGACGCCATCGCAGCTGCAGGCTTTGGAGGCATTGTTTGTAATTTTTATGCAGTATTTTATTTCTCACGACGTGACGTGAAACTCACTTTGCCGTCTTCTTCTCCCCCGTCTCCAATAAGAACGAATACATTTTTGGCCGCAAACCCGCAAATTCATAGATTAATTTAGACGAAAATTCGCCCTTCATTCATTCAATTTTCTTGACGTTTCTCAGACTATAAAGAGCATGATTAGGGGGTAGTGATGTATCACAAATGACTCCATAACGTTTCATATACTCGTATACATCCTCTGTACGAATTTGATAAGCGAGAGAATCTGTATCAGTGAATAATAATGAGACATTTTCTCTGTACTCCTTCTTTATGTAATGTTTGTTATAATGGAAGTTGTACATCAGAATTGTACTCAATTCTAAAATTTCAAAACCCACATAGATAGGGGGATACAAAGTAAGGGTGTTTTTTAATCTTTCTACCGCAACGAAATTCTCACTGAAAATTTGAAATCTTTTAAAAGTGGGATAAGCTACCAGTTTTCCGCCTTTTTGTGTGTGTTCGCAAATTGTACATTCACTCGGTTTCTTATATTTTTCATAGTTTTACCGTAGATGGAATTATTTAACAGTTTAAAAAAAATCTTTCTCAAAGAAGGATTTTGCATGCTTACGCTGCTCCGTGTTAAAGTCAATGTAAGGTTTCAGCCATGTCTTCTGCTTAAATTTCAAAATCCTATGCACTGCAGTCAATGTTATACCTTGCTATAAATAAAATTGTGAATTCTTATAATACACTATATAATTTTGCTTATGCTTCAAATTGGGAATTAATTTCATTTGGCTATTGAAATTTTGATGGGGCAGGATGTTCAAGGAGAAAGGAAAACGAGCTATTAATTTAAGTTTTAACTTTTCAGGTGCGAGCGGGTAATCGTTATGGGCGTAGTGCAGTTCGAGAGGATATCCCAAATCCAAAGTATATCCTTCGGTGAAATCTTCCCTAATGGAGAGAATCCATTCAGGGATTACTGCTTCCGGTAACATCCATTCAAATTCACCGTATGGTAATGATTGAGACATTGCCCAACTGTACAAGTTGTTTGCATCCAAATACATGATATAGTGTCCGGTTTTGTACAGTCATAATTTTGCATATAGTGATTATTGGCCTGCGTCCACCACTTCGTAATCACAGAAGTTCCCCCTCGTATGCCCTGTTCTATGAAGAGAGGCATATTTATATCTGTTAAAAGTTCCAGAGGTTGATTAATCATGTTAGGCATGTTTGCTAGGACAGACCGGGAGACGTCATCACATGTGCGCAATCTATTTCGTAAAACTGCAGACATGACTTTCTAAAATTTTCAAATACATCTGCCAGTTGGACGACATCTGATTTTACATACAAATCATGATATTTTCCCATTATACGGATCTTGAATATTCTTCCCCACTGTCTGTGCATGTCCATAATCTGACGAGGAAATCTCCTCATCCGTTAAACGATTGTGAAAGGCGGAAGAAGTTGGTAACGCCTTCTCTTAAAACATATGTAAGAACTGGATATAGTCGTAAGGGTAAACACCCTTCTTCAAGAGAAGAGAAAGGTCTCCTTCTGTTACATTTTCCTTCAAAATGTGAAATTTTTTCTGCAGGCAGATTTTGTACCAGTTTCTCCAGAGATGTATTCAAAAACTGGAAACTATCGATAAACTGCAAGGAAATTTTAATGTTATTATGTTTCTTGCTAAGGGCCGAAACGATGTATTGTTTGTAGCAAGGACTTCAATTTCATGATCTTCAATCTTCCACAATCCTTGCATTATATGATGAACGTCATAATGTTTCAAATTATGAAACACTATAGGTATCTTTTTCAGTAGATGGTATTTCAGGTCACACGAATTGCGTAACGCTCCTCTATAACCTCCGGTCAGGTGATCATGATGGCGAACGCTATCCTTATAAATAGGCTTCTTACACAGATTTCAAAACGCAGCCGTTACAATGTTCCAGTGTCGTAGTTATCGGAACGATGCGGGTTAATTTTTCCGGCAGCTCATCCTTTTCCCGGACGATATTTTGTAGAAAAGTATCCACTACATCTGATCCGCGATAAACGTGAGCGGGCTTCACACTTTTTCCATTAGGGCCTATTACGATATAGACATACCCTCAAGCTTCGTGCTTCATAATGGCTTGCGTATATGAGGCTGCATGACTAGGTTCCGACGTGTGCACGTTTTTAACTATAGCCTCAAAATTACATATATGATATACGGAACTGGACGTTCGAAATGTTGATTTCTAAAGAAGACATATTTGTCTTCTTCCGTGGGCATTTTGATATGTTGCGGTGAGTGTTCCCTGCAGAATGTAATATGTTTTTTTTTTTTAATTTTTCTCCTCCGAAAATCTGTGGAGACAGCGATAACAATAAAAGATGCATGCCTTATGACGAGTTAAATCCCCGATCAAACGTGAAAAATTTCTAATGAGGCAATAATCACTACCTCCTTCAATAGAAATGTATTGTAAATTAATACAGTCCTCCTTTTCTTGAGGGGATACATAGAGGGGGAATGCTTCATCATCCTCATAACCGAAGATGTTAATACGAATGTTATTCTGTCTTTCGATGACTGGAATTTTCGTCACCGGAACGGGGCGCTGGATGCTACCTAACTTTACATTCGCTTCATAGGGCATATAATGACTCACGCGTTCAGGGTTATTTTTTCGGTCAGTCTTCATTTTATGTGCTAGTATGCGCCATACGAAACATTCCAAGTCCACGTTTTGAATATTTAATATGGCTTTCTTATAAGCCAGCGTTTTAGGAAGGGGAATATAACTACTAAGGGCGAGAGGGTGATATTTTGCGATACATAAATCTAATCGATTTATTTTATCAAGAAACCCCAATCCGCGCTGAATGAATGAGTCGAAGGACTTCAGGATTTTTTGAAATCCCTCTTCGACATGACCTTCCACGATTTCTTCCATCAGTTTAGTCGCACACTTAGATCGTAAATGGGGAGCAATGGCACCTAATTCCCCATCTTGTGTCGTGCGAATCAGATGAACCTTCGCCACCACATACCATTTAATGGCCGATTTATCAGCTAATTCCTCTGGTAATTTTGAAAAATTTGTGGACGTAACTTGTCAAAACATGATAAAAATTCAGGTGCATTTTCTTCAGAGGGTGTAAACTTATGCACACCAAATACGTTTAAGACGTCCCCCTTCTTTATTATTTTCACTGGAGGATAGATTGCATTGACCTTCCTTTTAGTGAAGTGAGAACTGCGAACATCCTGCAGGAAATCACTCTTTCGCGTAAACGCTTTCTCACAAACATTGCAGCGGTGTTCTTTGGGAGTCTTGATATGGGTCAAAGCATGGCGCTCCAAATCAGAGTTTCTTGCAAAATGCTTTCTGGAAAACATCGCAAAGATTGCAAGGGTGTTCCTTAGGAGTCTTGATGTGGGTTAAAGCATGACGCTTTAAATGTTCGTTTCTTGCAAATACCATCTGACAAACATAGCAAATAAAACTTTTTCTAGGGTATGGGTTTTTATATGTCTGGTCAAACTCTCCTTGCGGGTAACGAATTTAGAACAGATGCTGCAAACCTAGAAAATTAAAGGGGGACCCTATAAGCAAATGTTTTTTTAACGTATGTGTTACATATTCAAAACCGTTTACACAAAAATAGGTAATGCAAAGTGTAATAAAATTTTTTCATGTGCCCCAACTATTTCAGGCAACGCGCTTAAACATAACGCATTATGCTTAAACATAACACAGCAAACATAACAAATATACTAAAATTAGTTTCATTGAGATTTAAATCACCTCAAATTTAACTCCAAGCGGTATAAAGATGCGGAAAATATCTTATTGGAGACGGGGGAGACGCAGACAGCAAAGGGAGTTTCACGTCACGTCGTGAGAAATAAAATACTGCATGAAAATTACAAGCAATGCCTCCAAAGCCTGCAGTCTATACCTGAAATTCAGTACAGAATTACAAGTGAGGAAGAATATCTCTTCACTGTTCGTTAGAACAAATTAAGTCTCCCCGTTCGACGACAAAAGGTATATTTTGGAGGATGGCATGCATACACTAGCGCATAGTTATTATAAAATAGAGGCTAACAAAGAAAGAGAAAATTAGTACTTTTTAATGCTATCGTTGTTCAATGACTTTACAATGGAGTTGTGGGAAGGGGCTGGCACCTGGGAATTCAAAAAAACCCCTTGACTGTGAAACTGTGAAAGAGAGACTCTCAGGTGTCAGAAAGCTGCGGCTTTCTGTAAAAGATTATGTGTGAATGATTACATATGTGTGTGTGTGTGTGTGTGAAACTAAATGATGAAATTTATTCTTTACAATATTTTTAACAGCAATTTCTTTACAGAAAAGGATACTGTCGCGTCGTCATAGTAACCCATGGTTAACATTACTACGGTTTCCATTAAAACGGTTACCGTTACTACGGTTGCCACTCGATCAAACGTAAGCTTTCACTGTTGCCTAATCCAGCAGCATGCGAACTCCTCTGCAATCTCCGCCCCTTCCGGTGATATCATGTATAACGTAGCCTCCCTTCCGCAAACGTCACTGGCTACGCCCACACCTCACACAACAACGCACGCCACGTGCAGCAGAAACCGCACTTTGTATCTACTCAGTGTTAACTTTCTAGATATCATTAATAGTGGTAACGAATGACGTATTAACTAAAACTAGCAGCATCCAAAAATGCAACAAATACGACACAGTGGTCAATCAAAGTACAAGTGACTTCGGTAGTTTTACTTTATTGCCTTCTTCAGCTGCAACTAAATGAAATATGGGCTCCATAAACAGATTTAAGTCAGTGAAGCTTCTTAAACTTTCTATAGCTACGACGGTGTCTTCTACAATGAATAGAAAGAGAAAAATGAAGCAAAACTGACAGCGCAATCAATGTATAAAAACTGGAATCAAGTAAAGAAATAATATGTTTTACATTCGTAGGAAATATGTGTTAGACTTTAAATTATTGATTAAAGTAGAATGCTTTCCATTGCTAAGGAAAACCTCAAGCAAATATACTTCAAAAAATAAGGGAATGTTTGCATGATTTTGCAGAAGCAAAATGGAACATGTGATTTAAAGTTTAAAACAACTGGGCGCAACAGAGGATTTATTTGTTTTTTTTAATTTAAAATTCAAATTTCTTGAATCTTCATGATCATGAAGTTTTAAAGCTATATCATGGTTAATTTAAAACTTGTATAAACATAAAACAGGTTGTACCGGGAAGGAATTGTACGAATTTCCCAAAAATGTATGTCTAAAAAAATGAAAAGTTTGACAAAATCTGAGTATTTTATTAACAAGATAAAATTAATCAAAATTTATATTATGTTATAGGTCTGAATTTTCATAACTTGTAATTATTGCAGCAAACAAAAGAAATAATAAATGAATTCTTTTGATACCTCACAGCTCAGGAGTATTTGTTTCCCATATTATAACCTGAAAAATCTCGCAATGGCTTGTCCAGTAGTATAATAGAATGAACCTGTGTCGTTTATAATGGCTGTCAAATACAGCAGAACCTTGAAGTCTAAAAATGTTTTATTTCAGATCCTTCGATTTCTTGAAATAAATGTTTCGAACATTCCCATCACTAAATTAATTTATTTTTCCACAGCTGTCTAAAAGTGTTTTCTTTGAAAGATTTGTAACCTCAAAAGCTTCACTTTAGTGCGAAAACACTGGGTAAGTAACCTAAAACAAACATTGAATGTTTGTTTTAGGTACTAGGAAAGTTAAAATTTTTGCTTGATTTTTCTTAGTGGAACTGATTGATTGTGTTTGAATATTTCTTCTCTGGTGCTTAAGACGTTTTGATTTAATGAATTTGAACTTGTGCTCTTGAGTTGATTTTGAAATGGATAAATATGTAGATTCAGGGAATTTAAGAAATGTTTTAGTTGAGATAGTATTATATTCTACCGAATACTAGTGAAGATTTATTTCTTCGTCTTATTTTTTGGGTTAAGATTTATTAAGATGAATTTGCTTTGCTTAGTGTGAGTTAATTGATTTAAGAAATAGTTAATTTAGATAGTATTTTGAGGAAGTTCAATAAACCAGTTCCTTCCTCCGCTTCTAACTAAAAGTATTTTAGTACTGATTTATTTTAGTTTGCCAGGTACCAGTAGGTCAGTCAGTTAAGTTTTAAGCGAGTCTTAAAGGTAAAAGTTAAAACCAGTAAATTTTTTAGCATCGAACATAAATAATGTAACTTTTAGAGGATGAATTTTATTGCTATTTCTGACCAAAAAAGGAATAATTTAGAGTAAATAATAATTTATATTTATTTAGAAGTGCAATTTATCTAAAGGTGCTGGGAACTTTAATTATCTAATCACTTTTTATCAACTAATTCACACATTCAGTCCTGCAGCGCTCAATAGATTAGAAAATTTTCTTTTGCAAAATATCTGCTAAAGCAGATTATGTAGATATCTGTTATATAGCAGTAATTTTATGTTTTAATAAATTTCTCAGTCTTTAATAATATACAGTCTCTTCCGTTGGAGTCTTCCCTCTCTTTAATTACCTAAAATTTTTGTAAATCTTATTCATAATTCAGAAATCGAAATAATTTTTGTACAGTATGCTTGTGAATTAAGGCAGTATTTTAATCTAAATAGAATATTATATTCATTATAAAATTACGGATTGAACAATAAAATAAAAATTTTGCGTTTTCTAAAATTGTTTATCGAATTATTAGTCCAAAGGGGCTTTGTCCCTGAAGGACTATTGTTTTCGTTTTGAGATTTTGCGATTCACTATAAATGTCCGATTCACTTTTCAAATTGTTGCCACCAAATGTTATCGCCCTGCATTATTTTTAAATAAATTAAATAATGAAGAATCTGCATAAATGTGTGTATATTTCTCCAAATGCGATAAAACAACGGCACCTACAGCCATCCAAATTTGAATAACGTACGTTTCCACCCGAATATGCGCATCTGGAAGCCCAAATTTGGAATTTGTTGTATTATCTATTTCATATTTTGTAAACCTTTAACGAGTTTTTGACGAACAAACTCAAAGATTTAAAAGCGAGCAATGGCAACACTGTACGGGAAAAAAACCTTTTTTATCTCCAGCGCGCGGAACTGTGTATCGGAAATTCTAAAGATATACTTATTTAAAAATTATTTTGCGATATTGCTGTTGAACTGAATTTTATGGTTTAAGTGAGAAGAACATGATATTTAATAAATAAAGGTAACACACAAAAAGTTAAAAACGCCCCTTTGGACGTAATTTAAAATCTGAAATCTTTCAGATTTTTTTTCAAATTATAATTTCTTATATTCGGCATGCCAAAAAATTTTCCACACAAATAATTATAAATTCTACAATGCTAAAACATTTGTTAAAAATATACACATGCAGTTTTATTTTATATTATTACTTAATTATGAATGCTAATTATTATATAAATCATTACATATTAAATTATTGTGTGAAATAGCTCAGAAGTTAATCACACTTCACACATATATTTTTCAAAGGCATTTTAATTTGGCGCTTTAAATAGCGAATTTACAATCAGCACAAAACAAAACCCATAAACATGAGATGTTAACGCAAAGGAATACTTTGTGATGTAGTTAAAAAAATGATGAAGTCATTAATTGTCTTTAACTCTTTCCAGGGTTTGAAACTTACTTGGAAAACAGCTTTCAGCTATTACTCATAAATGTTTGTACGTACCCATGTGTGTAAATAAGCCCCTCTTCGTAATAATTTCAATCTGCAAATTATCCTTAAACTAAACTCTATATGTTCTCTCTTCCCTCTTTTTTTTAATTTACTACCATCCTAGGTTTTCATCTCTGATCATCCGAATTGCTTTTCTAGTCTTTACACAGTACGGAACAAGTCCCTGAAATATTTTTAAAGAAACAAGTTTAACTTAATATTAAACACCTTGCTCTACCTCTATCAGATTATCCATCAGTGGCCGAGATGGTAAAACCACTGAACATTGGTAGCTGCGACCCGGAATCAAATCCCGAAGCAAGAGTTGGCTGCATGAACGTTTTGTGTGGATTTTCCATATCTGACTCACTCATGTTCCAACTATAATTCCCTAAAGAGATAAACTGCTGTTGCCTTTTTTCCCGCGACGGGGGGGGGGGAAATACAGTCAGAACGGAACTGAACGAAGATTGATCCGGCACTGTGCCGCGTAAGATATTAATATTTGTTTTAAATCATGTTTGTTATTGTTTTCAATAAATAATCAAAGACAACTACTGTAAAATAATTGACTCAACACTTCAAAAACGATGACACCACATTGTTGGTGACCCGGACGTGATTGTGAGTAACGCTGACCTTCTGATGGAATATTAGTTTGGGAGTTTCTGATTCACGACCATGGAATTAAAGTAGGTCCCTTTAGATTCAGCTCTTGAAGTGTTATGATTTTGTATGTGATAGTGACTTTTAAATTTATAGTGGTGATTTGATTATTTAGTTGTTGTAAATTGATTTGAAATTTAGTTTTGAAAACAGAAGTATTTTTGCAAACATGGTGTAAAGAGTTGAAAGGTTAAGGCAGAAACGAAACTGCATTAGACAGCTTTTTTGTAATCATTTGACAAAAATTGAAGACTCAATAAATAAACATTTAAGTGAAATTTATAGTAAAGAAAAAAAAACTTGATGATCTTTATGATCAAATAAACCAGTTGATTGAAAAGATAAAGAATCTTAAGGGTTTAGATAGTGAAATAGAAGCGGTAATCGGTATAGATGAGTTAGAAAACGAAATTGCTAAGAGTGAAGAATAACAGGAACGCGGTATTCAGTGGAAAACGAAAATAGATAGACATATAGAAAGTGCTTTTAACGGGGTTTCGCAAAATGAAATTCGGGTTAATGAAAATGTTAAGTCGGAACAACGCGTAGTAAGAAACGAAAGTAGTGTAGTTAAGCTTCCGAAATTAAGTATCGAGAAGTTTTATGGTGATTGTAGTTCTTGGTTGGATTTCTGGAATTCCTACGAACTAGCTATTCATAATAACGATTCCTCAAGTAAGGTTGAGAATTTTTCGTATCTCAAAACATTTTTAGGAGGTACTGCCTTGTCAGCAGTTTTGGGAATTTCGTTAACAAACGAAAATTATGATTCTTCAATTAAGTTGTTAAAAGAAAGATTCGGAAGGCTAGATTTGATTGTAAGCTCGCACATGAATAAACTGTTGCTGATTGATTCCGTTAAGACATGCGCGAACGTTCCAGCATTACGAAGAATGTATGATACGATTGAAATTCAAATTCGATCATTAAAGTCTTTAGGTGTTGCAGCAGGCACTTGTAGTAGTTTACTTTGCCCAGTAATACTACAGAAAATTTAGAAGGTAACCCTTTGCACTTCGTGGAAGGCATTTTGAAGGAAACTCTTTGGTATTCATATTACTTATGAAGAAATTCATGCAGCCAATGCTTTTACTGTGTTACGACTTTAAGCCGTTTTCCCTAACGAGGGATTTTATCTTTCTCCTTCCCTCTCCGATGGGGTAAAATACAGACCAGCTACTTTAAGTTTCTGATGCCGTGATGGTGGTTGTGTTCCATCACAATGACATATATTATAATCTTCGTTTGTTAATTGTTTTGTTATTATGTTAGTTAATAAAATAGAAAAGGAATAATTGACTGATCAATGGAATAACTATGGAACATGGACATAAGTTTATACAGTGACTTCTTTATTATCAGACTCAAAAAACTTTAAGCGAAATGAAATTCCTTTTAGTAATAGAGGAACGAGTCAAATTATCAGAATAAAAATTATGTATACTCAAAGCGAAATATTTCAAAGGCGCTCATTCCAACAGCGGCTGCTTTAACAGCCGTAGCGAATCAAATATGTAGTTTTTGTTCGGATAAATCTCACGTAACTCAAAAATGCCCTTTACCATTAACCGAAAAACGAAATTCGTTAAAAACACAGGGACGATGTTACATTTGTCTAAAACGGACAAATTCAGTTTCAAACAATCAAAAACAAAAGTTTCAAATCAAAAACAAAAAACAAATCAAAAACAAAGGACAAATCAAAAGTTTTCTGTAAAAAAACCAGCTGTGCAAAATGTAAAAAACCTCACAATTATTTAATATGCGATAAGGCTGAACTGACGAATAATTCAGCCAAAGCAAATGATAAAGAATTATCTGCGGCACAGTTATTGTACTGCTTCGGAGGAAGTGAAAGGGAATCTAAACAAATCCGAGAGCGCAGGAACGTCCCCGGTTTTATTGCAAACATTCAGCGCTATAGTAAAAACAAATAAAAAAAAGCGAACTGTTGAGGGTGTTAATAGATGGAGGGAGCAACAGAATGTTCATAAGAACGAAAACTGCCTACTCGTTAGGATTGAAGGTTACCAGGTGTGAAACGTTTGAAATATATGGAATTTGTAGCGAGCGTAAACCTAAACAGGAGTATAATATAGTTCAACTTGATTTGCGGAATAAAATCAACCCTAGTTAAAAACTCAGCATAGAAGCAGTGGTAACTGATGGGATTACGCATGAGCATATAGAAATTCCTTCAAAGTGAGTTAGAAACATGGCTCTAAGTAAGGGAATAGAATTGGCCGACATTGGAAATATGAAAGAGATACATATGTTAATAGGCTCATTTGGGAAATTTTATATGAAAGAAACATAAGATTAGGGAAACGATTAGTAATTACGGATAGTTTGTTTTGGTTTGTAATCCAAGGTAAGGAAATGGAATCGGACAATCATGGAAATTATGATTATGACAAGACTTGTGTAAACCATATCTCCGTGAAGGAAGAAACAGAATTTGAAAGAGTTCAGAACTTATGGGATTTGGAGGATATAGGGATAAGTCAGAAGAAAGAAATTTCGCGATCAGTTGCAGATGTCATAGACATGTTTGAAAGAAATACCACGTTTAAAAATGGGAGGTACGAAACTAAATTATTGTGGAAGGAGGGTTGTAAGATATTGAATAGTAATTATGAAGTTCCAGAAAGACGTCTGATAAGCTTAAATAATAAATTTAGGCAAGATCCGCATCTGTACTTTCGTTATAAAGAAATAATTAATGAACAGTTAAGGGATGATATTATTGAGCAAGTTGCATTTGATGGAGATGATGTTAGAAAAATTGGGTATTTTATACCTCATCATGCTGTAGTACGTGAATCAAAGGAAAGTATGAATGTTAGAATTGTGTATGATGCGTCGTCAAAAGTTAGAGACGAGTAGTCGCTCAATGATTGTTTAGATAGTGGTCCTAACCTTAATCCAGATTTGCTCAGGATTATTCTAAGATTTCGTTATCACGCAATTGCATTTTGTGCTGATATTCAAAGAGCATTTTTAAAGATTAGCTTAGCTGAGGAGGATCGAAAGTTTTTGCAGTTTTATGGAGAAATGAGGAGGAACCGAACTTGATTTCAGTGGTCGTGATATCAGAATTTTACGAATGACACGTGTTCCCTTTTGTGTCAAATGCAGTCATTTTATTTTGACAGCAACTATGCAACTCCATTTAAAGAAATATGAAAATTCACACAATGCAGCTTGTTCTGTTTCGAAAGATCTTTATGTTGATGACTTAAGAAGTGGGGCATCAACTGTTGAAGAAGCGGTATCTTTAGCAGGAGACTCTAAATTCGTACTGAGTGAAGCGAACATGAATTTACGACAATGGTCTTCTAATTCAGCGATCCTTAATGAAAGATAGAAAGAAACCCAAATGGAATGTCGGACACCATCGAATTAAACAGACATACCGTTAAAGGAATTAGGATTAATTTGGGACAATGATAAGGACACTTTGAACATAGATCTGAACCAATTTACGAAATTTAAATATGCGACACTAACAAAGTGCATGTGGCATATTGTTTGATCCATTAGGTTTAATTACACTATTCAGTTTTAGAATTACACTGCTGGCCACCGTAAATGCAACACTCTGAAGGAAGCATGCAAATAACATGAAATTTACAACATGCATTAGCGGAGGGGAAATACGCAAATGATTAGAATTTCAGCGCAGACGCACATCACGCGCGCCTGTGGTGCCACTTCAAAGCGCTATTTAAGGCTTGGAGTTTTCGACAATTTCAAGTTCAGCAACTGTATTTTTCTTGTGATTTTTTTCAAAAAAACGATCAATTATGCTTCGTAGTAAACAGCGATTATCGTTTGATCAAGTATCCGAGTTCGACAGAGGAAGGGAGTGGCCCTCCGAGAGTGTGGATTATCTTTCAGGAAAATCGGTATTGGTGTTGGACGAAACAAAAAAAAACGGTAATGCGGATATGTGACCATTGGACGCAGGAGGGTACGACAGACCGACGCGTTCGATCGCATCCATCTCGGTGCACCACTTCACGTGATGACAGGAACATTGTGCGTATGGCAGTGGCGGATCGCTCAGTCACATCATGAACCATAGCACAGCACATTCAGTCTGTAACGCATCATTTAGTGTCTGCGCGTACCATTTGACGCCGCTTACAGCAGAGTGGTCTGTCCGCAAGACGTCCATTGCTTCGTTTACCCTTGACGCAGAACGACAGACGTCTCCGCTGCCAATGGTGCGATGAAAAAAGATGTGGACGGCAGAATGGAATGAAATTGTCTTTACTGACAAGTCACGCTTCTGTCTGCAACACCACGATGGTCGGATTCGTGTCTGGAGACACCGTGGAGAAAGGATGCTGAACAGCTGCCTTATGCACCGCCACACTGCTCCTACACCGGGTATTATGGTATGGGGCGGTATTGGATATCACTCTCGCACTTCTCTAGTACGCATTGCCGGTACTTCTCTTCTTCTTAACAGCCGGTCTTCTTAACAGCCAGCGCTACATCTAAGGTGTTGGAGCCAGTTGTCCTTCCTTACCTTCAGGGGTTGCCCACAGCCATATTTCAACAGGATAATGCGCAACCACACGTGGCACGCATTGTCCAAGGGTTCTTCGTCAATCGCCAGACTGACTTGCTTCACTGGCCGGCTCGCTGTCCGGATCTTTCGCCGATAGAAAACATGTGGTCCATGGTTGCTGAACGATTGACCCAGATTACATCCCAAGCTACCACACCAGATCACCTTTGGCAACGTGTGGAAGCTTCTTGGTCTGCTGTACCCCAGGAACACATTTAAAGTCTCTTTGAATCAATGCCGAGACGTGTGGCAGCGGTGAACTCCAACAATGGCGGCTACTCTGGCTACTGATTCTGGAAGGAACCACACTTCACAGAAGTCTTAAATTTAATCATTTGATACTTGGTCAACATGTTATTTACTAAATATATTTTGTTGTGATATCTCTCCCCTTTCTTGGTATTGCAGTTTGGGTGGTCAGCAGTGTAAATTGATAGTGCAGATTCTTTGAGAAAAGGGCTTAAACTGGGATGAAAATATTCCAGCAGAACTGGAGTCTATGTTTCAGGAGTGGTGCAATGAAGAAACCGATCTTGAGAGGCTTGTCATTCCTCGACCATATTTTAATGAGCTACAGATTCAGCAGCTGGAAGTACATATATTTTCTGACGCAAGGCCAAACCTTATGGTACGGTCGCATATTTCAAGATTAGATACCATGACAAATGTACGACAAGTTTTATAATTTCAAAATGTCGTCTAGTTCCACTGAAGAAAATGACCTTGCCGCGTTTAGAATTATTAGGAAACTTGATTTGCGCACGATTGGCTGATTATATATATGATTCACGTTTTCTTCTTTGAAAGAAACTGATATTTTCATGTGGCCAATATGTCTACACGGGCTTAGAGGTGTTGCAAACGATGGAATTTTTGCAACGGAAAACTGAATCCAGCGGATAAACTCACTAGAGGAGTAAGTGTACGTTCCTTAATTAATGATGGAACATGGTAGAAGGGGCCCTCGTGGTTAATAGAAGCTGATGTTCTAAATAGTGACGAAATACCGAATGCTGATATCGATACATTTGAAGCAGAAACGGAGGGAAAAAAGAGCTGTACTGCCTTACCAGCATACGCTGAACGTACCGATGGCTTGTTAAATTTGCATAGGTACAGTGACTTATCTAAGGTTCTTCGAATCCCTCCCTACGTCCTACGGTTTGTTAATAACTGTAAGAGGAATTTTGAAAAGTTTAAAGCATTTAAAGCAACACTAACTGCAGAAGAACTTGCAAGTGCTGAACGCTATTGGATTCGCTTTACACAGCGAAGTGAGTTTGAAAGGGATTTTATTAAACTGACACGAAATGAATCACTTAGTTCCGATTCCAAACTATATGCACTAAACCCTATTCTAACCGAAGAAGAACTCATATGACTTGGTGGTAGATTACAACATTCTGAATTTCAGTTTCAAGAAAAGCATTCATGGATCATTCCAAGAAAATCTAAATTCACTGAATTGCTAATTAAAAGAGAGCATGAGAACTTGCTTCATGCTGGTGTTTCAGATATACTCACTAAAATTCGAGAAAAGTATTGGATCATCCTAGGCAGACAAGCTGCAAAATCGTGCTTGAATTTATTTAAATATTATTTAGGAAATTTAATGAATATTTATTATTATT
>KK119619.1:64554-104780 GCA_000611955.2 Stegodyphus mimosarum | reverse complement strand
TTATTAATTTAATTAATATTATTTAACTAATATTATTTAATTATATAATTATATTATATAATTTAAGTAATATTATTTAGGAAATTTAAGGCTAAAAGGGGCACGCAAGAGATATAGCCTAATAACTCTACAGTGGCGCTTGAACTGAAAGGTGGTGGAAATTAATTCGTCACTACTAGGATAAGGCGATTGAGTCTCCTAATCCCAGTTGGCCTTTAAAAGGGGGAGTACATAAAATATTTTCTCCCTCCTTCCAGCAGGCCTTCGTGGTGTAACGGTAGCGCACTCGGCGCGTATTCGAGAGTTACAGGGTTGAAGCCCCGACGAAGGCAATGCACGTTTTTCACGTCGCCTGCTTCAAAAAAACCTAATGACTCTACACAGTAAAAAAAATTCTAATCGAAATTTTCTTATTTCTTTCCAGAGATCTGAAGTGTTATTAGTACTGTAAATCGTCCGTTTGTGATTTATCAGCAAAGTAATTTTTTGATTAATTTGCTTTAAGCGCAAATAAGAGTAAGATTTTGGTTGTGATATATGTATCTTTATTTTGAACTTAGTCCTTGAACTTATTCTAAATTAAAGGCGAAACCTCGCTGTGGGCGAAATAACAGCAATGCTTGCTGTAAGTATACTAGTTGAAACCAGACCTTATAATACTTTTTAGGAAATTTAAAAACAAGTATATAGAATCTGAATTTCTTGTTGATTCTAAAATTCGTTTGACTTTTTATAACAACTATTGCCTCCAATATTTTCTTCAGTGTGATAAAATTTCTTAAATGCATTTGTGTTTTTTGACAAATTATTGTCAGATTTAACAAATTAACGAATTTCGGAACTTATGTGGATCTGAAAGCAATATTTGAAATATTTAAATTTTATTCTTTTCATTTTATTTCACTTGTGTATTGTATACTTGTTTTCGAATTTTTAAGAAAACACGGTTTTCTACAAAGTTCCTTCAACAAAGATCAATTTAAAATTGATAAAAATGCGTTTATTACACATGCATATAGATCCTTTGTTTCCAAGTAAGTTCTTTGATATTGATTGTTCTTGGATATTTATTTAGTTATTACGTGATCCGCGCTTAACCACTACGCTGCAAGGAAGGGATACCCTGTGGAGAATGTTTTAAGGGAAACTTGCTCATATCTACGTTACACATAAAGAAAACCACGAAGGCGCCCCTGCAGCCAGCCCGTTTGTCAAGACTCGAACCCAAGAACAAACTATAAGTGTTCAAAGACAGCTGAGCGGTAGATCAGCTGCTGGTAAGCTTCGCTCTTAGACATTACTTTCTTTTGAGGAGAAAATTTATCCTTTACCTGACGCTTCGTTAAGTGAAGATAAAGAAATTAATTAACATTCATTTATCATCACTTGCGAAGGACAGTTCTGACTAGTAAAGTTAAATGAATGCTGAACTAAGTTAACAAGATAAGATAGTCTTATGATGAGAATTATATATGAGTTTTATTACCTGTATATTTCTCTATTTAAATAACAGCTGCCAAAATTATGTCAAATAAATTTTGAGCTAAATATGGTAATGATCTCACAAATATGTAACAATTAATAAGGTAATAGTAACCGTGGTACATACTATTCAAGCCTAAGTAGTCGCATAGTAGTGGTTTCTATAAAGCATGTAAGAACTAAAATATATGTTGTTTCTATGAATTAGTTCATTAAAAAATTTATTTAAAATTCATCTTATCGCTCATGAATCAAACATAAGAAAAGGTTTATTTGACTTACGCTGTTAACATTGTTCTTAATTAAACTTTTGTTTTTATAATATCTGTACCTGTAAAAGCGAAAATCAAGAATCACACATGGATTCCGTTAATCCTTCTACATGATTTTCAAGATTACTCTTAGTTTATGCACAGCAATCATTTCAAAGTAATTGTCACCGAAATTCATGACGTTCAGTATGCGTCTGATCAAAGGAATTTTTTTTGCCTGCATTCTGTGTTGAATAACATATTGTGCACTGTACCATTCTAATAACGGGAAGTAACAAGAAAAAACCTTATAAAAGCTCCACATTTTTAATTTATCATTTTAGTTAGGAAATCATTGGTAATTTTCCTCGCTCAGAATTTTATAGGTTGATTTATTCCACTTTTAGTTTACGTGCTATCAAATCTCTCCTAAGTTCATAAGATAAAAAATATGTTTTAAGAGGATGTGAATTAGTGCTTTATTGTCCAATTAAGGCAGTTACGTTTTAGTTAATCCTTCTGTTACCATAGGATTTTAAAATGCTTACCAAGTTTTTACATTGAGATACATAGATTCTTGGGTTTTCAAAACAAAATTAAGACTCTTTTCAGTAGAATGGCAGCAGTTATGCTGCATTTTGAATTTTCCAAACCATTTGAATGATTCCTTACGGCTCTGGAGAAAGCATTCTTATTTATACAAATAAGCCAAAATAATGTTTGCACCCTTTGGACACTAGTAGCACGAATAGTAACAACAGGTTTTTTGTAACTATCAGAGCGTTTTAATTTGACTCGAAGAAGCTGAAGAAGCTAGAGTGAATGTTGGCGTCGATTCGCTGCAACGATTTTCATTGGTGCTTCTCAAGGTAATCATTTATTTTCATACCTGTGAACGTGTTTAATATTTGTCCATCAGGGTGATATCTTTCTCTTGTCGAACACCATGCTGAGATCAAGAATAATTCATAAATTCAGAATTGAATACAGAAACGAGTTCTTTACACTGTTTTTGCTTCGAGTCACGAGATCGACAAAGCAATGTATATTAGATAAAAGTAGCTGGTAATAGTAATAAATATATTTTTCATTTCTGCCAAGTCCTATAAAGTTTGTAGAGACATTATGTATTTTTTGAAAGCAGGAGATGTGAAAAACGAGCAATGCCCTCGCCGGGACTGGAACCACGGACCTCTCGAATAGACGCCGAGTGTGCTGACCATTACACAACGAAGGCATGCTAAGAAGGCGGAGGGAAATACCTCATATACTCCCCCTTTTAAAGGGCGACTGGGGATTAAAGGATCTAGTCGCCAAATCCTGGTGGTGGAGAATCATCATCCACCACCTTTTTTAGTTCGGCCGCCAGTGTAGAGACTTTAGGTATTTTTGAAAGCAGAAGATGTTAAAAATGAGTAATACCCTCGCAGGGACTCGAACCACGGACCTCTCGGATACGCGCTGAGTGTGCTGAACATTACACCACGTAGGCATGCTAAGAAGGCGAGAAAAATACCTTATAAGTTTCACAAGCATTTCGGCTAAAAATGATTCATGTGATAATTCTAGATTTTACTGCTGTCTACTGTTCTTCAACGAATTCGCGAGTATCATCATGTAACTGGTGTTTGCCTGAGTTAATTTGTGATTGAATATATATTTGTGACTAACTTTCTATTACCACATCCATTTTTTGAATAAATATGTTTCGCAGATGAAAATATTATGTTTTTCGTTTTGGCATTATTACATGGTCAAGTCAAAGTTTGTCTTTTATCTAATTTTAGGTTATCAAGGCATATCAGAATCAAATCTTAATTTTTATTAATTCTTTATTCTTTTAGGTTATTGCATACAACACAATTACGCCATAATCAAATTTATATCTCCTTACTTTGTCTTATTGTCTGTATTTTAATAACATTTAGCAGCACTATATCGTCTTGAACTATATCGTCACTATATTGCATTATATCGTCTATATCTTGGAAAGGTTAAGAAAGAGAGAATATGATTTCAAAGTGAAGATAAACGCCGGTAATTTCAATCGAGTGTCTCATGTCCCCCCTTGCTCTTGGCTTAGTAGCCTAACTGAAGGAACGTAACGCCGTTCCCACACTTCATCTGTCATTTTTCTTTTGTTGCTGTACCATTCTTTCTTCTCATCACACACACTTCCTTCTTCCTGACGCTTGTCACATAATATCGTAACTGTTACACTTCACTGTGGTATCAAATTCCTTCTTCCATTGTCATTGCATCTAGCACACGTTCTGAATTTTTTAAAACATTTTAAAATTAATATACGTTGCTTGAACACTTCCCTGCACAATTTAGCATACACTGATTCTGGTGGTTATTTCCTGCAAACTGTCATGAAGTTTATATCTTCAAAATGCCTACACGTGCTCATACTCTAGGCATTATTCCAGCCTTTAATTACAAATATGAAATCGGAGTCACTTTTAATAGTCTTTCTGTTAGTGACATTGTGAAAGCATAAGTATTACATTTTAGGAGTCACTCCGCGTTTTACCTTGTTTAAAAGGGTGATATTGTTTGAAATTATTAATTTCTAGTATATATCCTCCTCAAAATATAGCCTCTTAGGATGCGATTTGCATTATAGCAAACTGTTGAAAGAAGAATTTTGCTTAAAATTACCTCGAAACAAGTGATTTAAGACTGATAAAGTACCCTAAAGACATTTTTATTAATACAAAATGTAAAACTTTTCCAGTAATTATCTGAAATAAGCAATTAAAGACGGAAATACAATATTATTGTCAACTAGTTTACGCACAGTTCCAAAAATATTATTCAACTGTGTTTACAGGCTTATTTAGTAAACTCATACAAATAAATTTCGGAATTTAATATCTTCCAGTTCTTGGTGAGTTTCGTTCTTGATTTGATTGAATAGGACTTCCTACTCACGAAATAATTCATCAATGAATTTTTCTGTTCATTTCTCTAAATTTTTCACTTTTTTTAGGTCTAGTTATTATACCCCAGAATGACCTATTTTTATCGTTTCACTTCCAAACAACTCCAGTGTATAAGAATAAAATGGTGTGCGTGTTGTTTTCCTCTTCATTTTATTGACACAGTAATAGTCATTTTCACAGTAATAGTTGGTTTGACTGTCTTCAAGACCATTGAACGTTTCTTTGATACATCCTGTGTAAGGAATGCTGTTTATATCACTTTCATCTGATCTGGAGTCATAAACTGTTTTTTTTTCTTACCTTTTGTTTGTTTATATGCTGACTCATTTGGAATTCCTGAGTTTGAACCTAAAATAAAGTTATTTGAATAGGTCTATCTTATTACATTTTCTTTTGAAACATATTTCAAATTTATAACAAAAGGCAAACACAGAAAACAAATATTCATGTCGATTCTTGTTGCTCGCTTTTAGCATCTTTAACGCTTCCCTTGTTTTAACAGAGTTACTCCTAATTATCTAATAACAGCTTTATGTTACTAAACATTAAACTGCAAAACATTTGATATTCGAAGTTCTTAAATTAGAACTTAGGTTGTATGGATTTCTATATATTTTAAATAACCAGTTAAATTTAATTTTAAGTTACTTTCCTATAAGCCTTCATTCCCCTAATTATCAGTGCCAGAATATTTAAATTTGGTAGCAGGCGTAAAGAATACAAATTGTACCAGTGGGAGAAAAAGCTTAAATATCTAGGTAGAGAGTTTGGGAAAACTCTGTGCGTGTTTGTAACGCAAACTTCGGCTTAGCATTTATTGCTCGTTAGACGTGGCTTAACAGCTATTATCTTGCTGCCACTAGACTCATCTACGCGCTGTAGGATACAGGATTCTATGAGCCCTGTAGTTTAATTCTACTAATTCTTAATATCTTCAATTTTGAGTTGATTCTACTGTTTCAGTCCCCGCCCAAGCAGAGGCGTAGTATGTTAGCGTCGAGTTGACGCATTGTAAATAATTTAAAGAGTTTAATAAAGGGTAGTTTTAACTCTTCTTCGGTGAAGTCACCATTCTCCAGATTCTACACAACAGATAGACAGCAGAACTCTACATCTCACGCCCGAACATCCTACTGGGATCCAATGGCAAATAATCCGGACGGACAATCATCCTTACAAGAGGCAAAAGTCGATTACCCGAAGGTGATAAGCCCATTCGATGGATTTGGCTTCTTAATACACACGATGAAGGCGGAAATTAAACCAGCAGTGGTGTTCGACAGTAAAAACTCCGTCGCTTCATTCCTAGAATCCCTTGAGACGCACTCTCAGTTGTATCCGGTACCCGAAAGACAAAAGCAGCTATCGCCTCGAGGCGGCGTTTTGGTGGAAAAGAATTTTAAAATATTTACTTGGGGAAGTCGGAAGCTTAACGTACAATTTTGAAAATTTCAAAGCGGCACTCCTAAAGGCCTTCCCGATTGTGAAAGATCGTGCGAAACTTGAAGCCGAACTGTACAGCTTTTACCAAAGGAAAGTTGAGAACCTTACCGACTTTATCCTGCGTAAAGTCAAACTAGTGAATATGCTATATGGGAGAAAACCCGATAGCGAAGTTATTCAGATTATATTATCAAGATTATTACCCGCAGTACAAGATTTCGTGGAGCCGAGAAACCCAAGAACGCTGCATCAGCTATTCGAATTAGCCGTAAAGTTCCAGAATCGGCGGATTGCGGAAAATTCGAGGCTTCCTAACCAAGTACACTATCAGCAGTTCTCCCGACAGCCGGCCGTAGAAAGAAATAATTACAACGGAGAAAAACGTTTTCTAACCACACCCGTCAACGAGGAAAAATGAAAATGGTAAAGCCACAGACTGAGAAAACATTCGGGAGGGGAAAAGACTTTAAACCAATAGATCGGCCTGATAAAGTGAGGGTCCAGACCCCCTGTGCATCGCCAAATCCCTCTACGTTGTATGTAAATACCGTGGTATTCAAGAATTCCCAACTCCCAGTAATCCAGGTTCTTTTGAACGACGTACCCGTAAAAGCCCTCGTGGACACTGGCGCGGAAGGAAATTTTTAAGCCAAAACTTCTACTGTAGAAATTTCCGAAGAATAAGATTGTTCAAAAATTGTAGCACAGAAATCGTTGCCGCACAAGGGAAGGTTTGAGAATGTGTCGGGAAGCTATCGCTTAACGTTCCGGTAAAAAACGAAGTTTTAAAAGCTCTATTTTTTGTTAAAAATTTGCAAGATTATATAATTCTAGGTACAGAGTTTCTTAGGGCGGCGAACGCCACAATAAACTTTGCGGAAAACACAGTTTTCTTGAATATGGTGCCAAAGGTAGTGGAAGAGGTAAATGTTTCTGAAATCGCTCTCCGGCATCTAAAAAAAGACGAAAGAGCCAAGCTGCAAAAACTCGTAAGTAAATTTAATACGTTATTTTCTGAAAAGCCAGGGAATACACAAATTGTTACCCATGCGATAAAACTAAAATCAAGCGAACATTGTAAAGCAAAACCTTATCGATATGATAAGGAAAAAGAATGAATAGTAGAACACCACATAGATCAAATGTTAAGGGATAAAATGTTTATTCCCATCAATAGTGAATATGCTAGCCCAGTTGTGCTATGCAGAAAGAGAAATAACTTGCTCCCTTCGGATTCAAAGTGTTATCGTTTTGGGATCGATTATCGAAAACTTAATAGCATGACTAAATTCCCTTTTACCCTTTACCGGTAATAGAACAAATAATAAGGAAAATTAGGTATGCAAAATTTATGACCACTCTTGATCTTACTTCAAAATACTTTAAAATAGCCATGAAACCAGAAGACGTGAATTAAACGGCGTTTATTACAAAATAGGGCATTTATGCATTTTTACGCATGCCGTTTGGGCTTTCAGGGCCCGTCAAGTTTTCAACGCGCTATGGACATAATTCTGCGTCCCGTTCTAGGAAACTCCACTTTGATTAATCTCGATGAGATCAGCACAACTAGTGACACTATTGAACAACACATGGAAGATCTCCCGAAGTTTTTTTTTCATTGTCAAAAGAAGCAGGTTTAACTATTAATGCCGCAAACTGTAAATTCGCAAATAAAGAATTGCAATATTTAGGGTGCAAAATCTCAGTTAAGGGTATCGAGACAGAGAATTCTAAAATAAAAACAATAAAAAAATCATCCTCCGCCAAATCGGCGAAGAAACTATCATCCTTTATTGGCACGTGCTCATATTATCTCTCGTTTATCCAAAATTTTGCCGATATTGTCGAACCTCTGTTAGTTTTAAAACGAAAGAAATCCACGTTTGCATGGACAGCGGAGGCAACCACCACGGCTTTTGAACAATTGAAAACATTTCTAATTAAAGTCACAGTGTTAAAATTCCCGGAAGGAGACTAGAAGTTGGCCTAGAAAACTCCACTCTCATTTATCTCGATGACATTATCATAACTAGTGACACTATTGAACAACACGTGGAAGATCTCCTCGGAGTTTTTTCATTATTAAAAGAAGGAGGTTTGTATGACATACAGGATTGTATGATCCCTGTAGTTTAATTCTACTACTTGTTACTATTTTTAATTCTTGAGTTTTTCTTAATGCCGCATTATCCTCCGCCAAATACTGCGAAATAACTTTCATCTTTTATTGGCATGTGCTCATATTATCGTTCGTTTACCCAAAATTTTGCCGATATTATTGAACCTTTGTTGGTTTTAAAACGAAAGAAATCCAAGTTTGCACGGATAGCGGAGACAAATACCGCTTTCGAAAAATTAAAAACAGCTCTAATTAATGCCCCAGTGATAAAATTCCCGGAAGGGGACGAGAACTTGGAAATCGCGGCGGATGCTTCCGATTACGCTCTCGGTGCAGTTTTAACTCAAAAAGAGCACCCCTTGGCATTTTTCAGCAAAACGTTAAGTCAGACACAAAGGAACTACACAGCGACAGAAATGGAAACGTTAGCCGTGTTAATGGCAGTTCAGAAGTTTAGGGTCTATTTTGCAAAGGCCCCAGTTACAGTCTACTCAGATCATGCGGCCGTAGGTAGATTATATTCTGGAAAGAATCTAATTCCTAAATTAATTAGATACGCCTTAAAATTATAAGAATATAACTTAATAATTAAGCACACTCCTGGCAAGGAAAATACAGTGGCCGACGCCTTGTCAAGAACGAACATGGTGACCAAATAAAATGTGCTATGTTAATTACTAAAGTTTTATATTCCCGGGAAACAATTATAGCTGAACTGCCGAAGGATTCAGAATTCGGTAATATCTATGCTTATATTAAGGATCTAGATAACTTTGAACATGCAGATCTTTCTGCAATTAGAAATAGGGCCCAAAGTTAGGAGATCATAGATAATCTGTTGTTCTATTTTAAATCAAATAATGCAAACCATGAATTCAAACTAACCATCCCCGCCACACTACGGTTGAGTATTTTACAGGAACTTCATGACAGCCCCATAGTCGGCCATTTAGGGGTGAGGACAACAGTGTGAGGCAGTGCATTTTCCGCAACTACAGAAGATAATAACAGCCTATGTCAGCTCCTGTAAGTTATGTCAGTTAATTAGCGACGTTAATTATAGCCCAGCCGGGTATCTAAATAGTATTCGCGCGACTTTTCCTAACGAGATCCTTAGAATTGACCTTCTTGGGCCTTTTCTCCAAAGTGAGTTAAATAAAAACCGATATCTTTTGGTGATTGCAGACCATTTTTCTAAGTGGGTAGAAATAATTCCTTTAAAGCGAGCGTCGGCTAAAATACTTGCAGATGCGTTCTTACATAAGCATATTTTAAAATACGGTGAACCGTTAAAAGTAATAAGCGATAATGTTAGGCAATTCATTAGTCAGTTTTTTCAGAACCTGTGTAAAGGGCTTGACATACGGCATATGAAAATGGTCCCGTACACAAGCAAACATCGCGGAAACAGTTAATTAAAAACATTGTTAAACTAATTAGAAGTTACCTTAAAAATTATCATAAAAGCTAAGATGGCTGCGTTGATGAACTAGCCTATGCTTTAAGAACTATCAGGCATGATACAACGGGTAAAACGCCCGCTTAATTATTTCTGGGTAGGAAGATTTTGACTCTTTAGACAAACTTTTTTTTGTCCAATAGCGAGAACGAGAATTTAAACAGGCAAATATTCAAAAGCTGATCGATGAAGCTTTGAAAAATTCAGATGCAGCAAGAGAGCGGCAGAAACTTTATTACGACAAAAAACGCCGTGAATCAGATTTTAAAGGTGGGGAGAAGGTGTTGAAAAGAAAATTCACTTTCTTTAGTGCACCAGAAAATGTCGTATCAAAATTCGCCCATAGATTTGAAGAGCCATACATTATTCCGCAGATCGTTGGGGCTGTGATTTACTTAAAATCAGATTCGGGAGAAAGAATAAAGGCTAGTCCGAATCATATGAAGAAATATTATGAACCTAAAGTTTTCGATTCGCTAAATGATTTCTTGCAGGCTTCCTAATCATAAGAGGCGGCTTCCCCAGAGGGAACTTTGACCCCACCACAAGTTCCACCACCAGCGAAAAAATAAAGAACTAGCCAAACTACAAGGTCTTCAATAAGTAGAAGAATTCCGGAGAAAAGAATCTTTCAACATGTGGAAGATACAGCGAAGAAAAAATTCAAGGGTGAAAGAAACGTCCCGGCTAGAAGCAAGGATTGCTATGTTACGACAAGGTCTGGCAGTAGACAACCCCAGGATACTTCAAGGAGGTGGCGTACGGAAAGAATAGTACAAACAAGACCACCAGTCGGTAAAATGAAGAAGAGACCTGCCGAAGTTCAAGGCATAGAGCAAAAGATCGGAACAGCCTAGTGTTTACAGGCAAGCTTCCTCGAAGCCCGATGTGCAAAGAACCAGTTTTCCTGACAGTAAAAGGAAAAGACAAGACGTGTCGAAAGTACTTCCTAAAAGACGGCTCATCAGGGGTCAGAAAAGGAAAAGTCCATGGAGGTAAGAAAAGAAGGAGGGGTTAAACCTGCTCTTCAAGTGAAGCCCTGCTACAAGGCTTCCGTCTCCAGCTGGGGAGTTTTTTGTTTACATTCAGAAGCTCCCTTGAGAGCGCTTTGATAGTATTTCGACACACCACAGTACCATACAAATCGAAAAACGGGACACTTCCGCATAAAAGAAACATTCATTGTGTGATGGTTAGTAGCAATTTGTATTGTTTAGTGACATTTACGAAAAGTCACATCTTTTACTATTGATGGTAATATAACTGTATTATATTATCTTGGTTATTTTTCGATAACTAACAACAGCGATTTTGATCATGATTTGTTTTATAAAATTCTAAACTGTTGAACTACAAAAATATAGGTTTTAGCAAAAATGTAATGCTCAAAGAATGAAAAATACCTTACGGTATAAAATTGTATACGTCTTTCAATACCCTTGATAAAGTATTCACTACTTTTATTTGATATTCGGAACACCAAAATGGTTTAAATAATATAAACATTTTTTGTCATCCACATATTATTTGTAACATGTACTTTTTAAAAATTTTTAGAGGAAAAGCTTTATAGTTGCTCATTTCAAACTCATCATTTTATTTTTATATAACTGAAAAATGATCACTATGAGTTTATACTTTCTACTTATTTGAGTTAATTAAAAAAATAAAATTACCACTAAATGCTGCAATCCTCGTCAGAATTAATACTTATACACACATAATGGCAATAAGTTAACGTTTTTGTAACCACACATCTGTGTAAAATTATGTACATTTTTACACAAATGTGTGGAACAGAAGATGGATATATTTGCGAATTCGGCGGAAGTACCATGTGCGGTCAAGATGATGTGACCATGTGAACGCGCTTCATCATCAAGACAGCTTATTAAGAATTTGAAAATAGGGTAATCGACGGAGGTGAAAATTATTTGTGTATGCTGCCAAAGGAGGTCCGATCATGAATGGTCCTCTACTGATTCCAGATTGTTAAATTTTCCCCACGCAAGTCTTTTTTTCACGGAAATTCGAGGTTCATGCTCGGTCCTTAACGTCCGCAGGTCTCATTCATATACAAAGAATGACTAACTGGAGCATATTACAATATTTGCTCTCAATATTCTAATTAAAAAGTGGCGAAATTTTCGATTCTCATTTAACTCTCTCCTGGATTAAAGATTTCTCTGAGAAATTGAGAACCATTAACATCAAAGATATTGAGTACTCTGCCAAAATATATTTACTAGAAGATTTGAATTTGATAATAAATGTACCCTAAAACTTGTTTTAAGTCAAAAGTTTAAAATTTGATGGCTAAATATAAATATAAAATTATGCATGTTAAAATATTTGTAATTAGGCCCATAGGTCAGGTTCAGTTCTTTTTAAATAGAGTAAGGCATGCAAGGACTATCTGCCTAAAGGGATAGGGGCCATCTTGGAGGAATTTCGAAGAAAAACTGACCTTTGAGAGGGTATTAAAAATAATGTATTTAATTTTCATTCAAATCATATTTATACATATTTCTTATGTAAAAATTATTCGTATATGCTAAATTATTGTAAATTACTTTACTCGAGAAAGATTGTGAATGCACAGAAATTAAAGATTTGCACATGCCGAAAATGAAAAATATGAAATATGTATGGGTATTTATGCATATGCTTGCAAAATGCATGTGTCTGCCTTTAACAAAATATGTAAATATTTATTAAATTATTTATAAATGTATTTGAAATGAAGGATTTATTCATTCATAAACTCCTATGAAAATTACTGTGAAGAAATCTAATTATTAAATGTATCTAAATTTATAATGATTATATATATTATCTAAATATATAATAACCTTAACATTGAATTGTAAACATAAATCGAAATCCTGCTGACAAATACGTTATAAAACTATTTAAGCAAGAATTGTTCGCACTGAAAAGCAATCTGTTAAAAGGTATTGTAAAGCAAATTCTATGAGATGCGTACTTAAGGAAGTAATAAAGAAGAATTTTAAGATATGTATTGTTGAAATTAAGGGTAAAAAATCTGATAAGTATAATTAAAAGAATTATTCCCTTACATTTTATATTAACTTAGTTACAAGTTTTAAATAATATTTTTAAAAAATCCTTTTTTCATTATTTTTTAGAAATATTCAGAGAATGTTAAGTACTGTTTAACTTATTTCAGTATTAAAATAAAAGGTGCGCTAATTTGAAATGGACCTTGTAAAGCATTAATTATAAATTGACTTAGATTTTTCCATTTTAAAGATGCCTCAGAGGCTAAACAAATCATGTCATACTTGAGAAAGTATTTTAGAAAGAAGCTCTATAAATAGAAAAGAAGTAATTCATAATTTTAATACTAAAAATACAATAAACTTTGATCTTAATTTTTGTAATCCTTAACCGAATAAAATCGAATTACCTTAAAATTTTTTCCTAGTGTAATTAACGAAAACTTGTGAAAATATTTCATTCAAATTAAACGTTCTGAGCAAACTGTCCTTTGAAAAGTATAGCATTTAATTCCATTCTGAATGACATGTTGTTTAAAAATGTATTTTTTTCATATATTTAGGACTCTGATATATTGTAGAAAAAAGAAAATATATACATTTATATGCATATTTACGAGTAATTACAAAATTTTTACATCCGATCGTGTCAAAACCCATTTATCTTAATGGTAAATCACGCAATGTTTTGGTCACCACGAAGGGATCGCCACTGCTTCAAAGCAGTGTATGGGAGAAACCGGTTAAAGGCCTCTCCTACTTACTTCCTACTTCCACGGAAAAGTCAGTTCCCACCAGTGGACAGGAAGCAGAGACGGAAAGTCTCCAAGATGAACCAACTGACTTGGATGCAGTTCTGCAACAAAAGAATGGCTGAATATCAAGCGTCGAAAAACAGAGACAAGTGAATTTTTCTATAAAACTTTTCTGTTATGTAATGTTGCATGAAAATGTTTCAAATACGAAGTTACATTGTAAAAGCTATTGCCTCGATTGAGGACTAAAGTTATTTTAGCTTTATTTGGCTAAAGCACAAAGCATAGTGTATTGTAGAAATGTAATGTTAATGTAAAGAACTAGTAGTTTGGTTTTGTTTGTCGAAAGACTATTTATGTTAACGCTCCAAAAGATCTGGCTTGATACAAGCAGCAAGTAACTGTTAATGAATTTCACATTAATTATTAAATTCGTAGTAGTACTTGTTAACGAAAATTTGTGTTAGGTTCGCACTTTTGTCGAAGAAAAGGATTCATTCAAGTAAAATTTCATTTTATTCTCTATTGTCTTAAAAGTATTGGTAAGATGTTGAAATACCTATTGTGTTAAGGTAAATGATACTTTTAATGAAGGTTTAAAGTTCAAAATAGCATATATAATGAGTATTTAGTGCTAAAACTTCAAAATGTAAAACTAATGCATTTAAAGTTTAATGTATTCAATTGAGTTCGCTCAAAAGAAATGTTCCAAATCAAATCATGCTATTTTGAGGGAAAGCTGGCATGTGTTTAAGCTGAATGTATAAAATATTTGGTATGCATGTGTTTTTAGGGCTCTTCGCCGACACTTAGTTAATTTTCATGTTTATTAGCTGATGGAGGATTTAGACATGAATTTAGGGCGTGTATAAGGAGATTGTTATGTGCTAACATGTCGATGTTCGTTTGGGTATAGATTTTGTTCACTATAACACTTGCGTTTTCACCACACATTGTGGAGAGCCAAAGGAAATTAAAGTTTAAAATTTAAGCACGAATGTAATTGAATAATTATAGCATGAAACACCGAAATGTTCGGAAAAGCGGAGAAAGCTACGCAAAATGCAAAAAAAAGTTAAAAACTTAATAAAAGATTCTACTGTGAAGTTAAAATGTTATTTATTGTTAGAAACATGTATTCATAAATATTCCTTCCAGATGACTGAAAGGAGATGACTGAAGGCTAACTAAAGGATGATGAAAAAAGTTCAGCAGAACTATGATGAAAAGATATTTTTCTGTTATAATTTAAAATTTTAGTATTTTGAATGTAAACGGGGCTTAGATCTTGTCAGTTGTAGAAATTATCAGTTTGTAACAGGTCTTTAAGGACCTTTATCCAAGTCTGTTAAATTCTGGCATGGACAAATGTAGGGATTTATATTTATTTTAAATAACCAGTTAAATTTAATTTTAAGTTATTTTCTTATAAGCCTTCATTCCCCTAATTATCAGTGCCAGAATATTTAAATTTGGTAGCGCGCGTAAGGAATGCAAATTCTACCAATGGGAGAAAAAGCTTAAATATCGAGGTCTAGAAAGGAACGTTAGAGAGTCTGGGAAAACTCTGTGCGTGTTTGTAACGCAAACTTCGGCTTAGCATTTATTGCCGATTAGACGTGGCTTAACAGCTATTAATCTTGCTGCCACTAGACTCATCTATGCGCATTAGGATACAGGATTGTATGACCCCTGTAGTTTAATTCTACTACTTGTTAATATCTTCAATTTTGAGATGATTCTAGTGTTTCAGTTACCGCACAAGCAGAGGCGTAGTATGTTAGCATCGAGTTAACGCATTGTAAATTATATAAAGAGTTTAATAAAGGGTAGTTTTAACCTTTCTTCGGTGCTGTCACTATTCTCCAGATTCTACACAACAGACAGACAATAGAACTCTACAAGGTTTCGTTCTTTTAACCAATATTTGTCATTTTAAATAGTTATACAGTAGTAAAAATAAAACGATAAAAATTTGCTTTTCAGTCTAATTTTCTCAAGCTACACCACATATAGTTTACTAAACTTGTTATTCAGCAACTATCCGACATAGAAAGCGAAAAGAAGGCAGAAACATAAAAATCACGTTTCAGCTTTGCTGCTTATATCATTAAATTGTCCCATTACTAACTAGTAATTTTATTTTACCAGAAAATCTATGAGATTGAAGTACAATTTAGACAAAACGTTGGTCAAAGGCACTCTTTATTATATATTATTCAAACTAACCCCATCTGACGTTAATGTCAATTTAATTTTAACGATTAAGTATATTTAATTGAAAATTCTGGCTTAAAGTATAGGTTTTTCTTTTGGGAGTAGTAAGTTAAGCAATTTGACTGGTAGTTTATTAGTGATATAATGCGGTAAACATTGCCATTAAGAAAGATATATCCATTTAGTACTCTAAACCTCGATTTGCATCAAAGATAAAGTTCTTCAAATAGTGGGATCATTTGCATCACGGATATCAGACTCAAGCCTTACTATGGTCACACTGAAACGTTTTCAGCAGATTGTGTAATATTATGAATTTGTTCTCAATGGCTGGCTGATTAAAAATCAAATTTGAAAAAGTTTGTCAGTACTGGCTATTCACAATTAAAATAAAATATAAAATTTTTAAATTTATTTCATGCTAATTTTTTAGAAGAAATCGTCCCTTTAATAAAAAATTAAAATAGCATTTTATAAATGGATTCACGTTATTATTAACAGAAGTCAGATTACTGCGCTTCTATAAATCTCCATTCTCCAAACGAAAACATAGATAAGGAGCCAACATGTTTAATGGGTTTTTTTTTTCAGATTTCATTCTCCTCTAGGAATTTAGCAGTTATTTTTTGAAGTAAAGCAGAAATTTTAAGAACAATCAAAGTATGATATATGCTAAGTTAAAACTTGTGTTTGAAAATTAGTGTTTTTACGTTTTCAAACTTATAAAAATACTTCATGCATGAAAATTTAGCTGATTATGATCATCTGTATTTTAGACAAATTCTTTATCTAAAATACAGACAATAATGGCTCCTTATTTAAAATGCAAAAAAATTATAAAACTTTTATTTTACTACCATTACTTAGATTTTGTTATCTTTTCATTTTGTGCGCTTCTAATGATGTCTCTCGTTTAAGAGTCAAACAGTAGTCAGCTGACATATTTTAGTTCTGTTTTCAACTGTATTTCCTTTCCGTTTCGCAGATTCTTCATGAAATCTTCTTACATCATCTGCAACAACTCTTAAATTTTCAGGAAAAGAATTTCAAAATGGAGCTGAAGATATACCTTGAGCGACATATTAAGCTTAAAGTTTCATACATGAAAACAGTTCATTCTCGTAACCTTTGCAGTTTTCAGGTTTCATGTTTCTCAAAAGTTTCCTGATTTACGTGTGAGATGAATTTCATTCATCAATCGATGAGAGTTTCATAATTCATTATCAGTTGGAAAAGAAATTTATTAAACTTGTCTTCTTCTCTGAAGCAGATAATTTAACGTATTCCAAGACTTAAGGGTGGTTCTCGAAGTTCTGATTTTGTTTAAATCTGGTGTTAGGTAAATAATTTTCACTTTAGTTATTCAAAAAGCTTGCAGTTGTTGAGGCTTTGATTCCTACTCAAAGTTCCACTTTTCTGGACCCTAGATGGCAAGGGGTGGCCAAGCTTCATAACACTAGGAGCTGCATTTTAACAATTTTTGAACCCAACTAAATTTTCCAAGAGCACTAATTTAGTATTTACGTAGTTAAAAAATTAATAAACAGATTTTTATGAAAAGAAATATATTTATTTGAATTTCGAATTTTTATGTCTAACTGATACTGTTTATATGAATAAGAACTTTAATGTCTCTGACTCCATATTTTAAAATGTTTGTTCTTATGATACACGAATTTAACCTGCACGCATATACACTATTAAAAAACGAAAAGCTGACAAATATTTTCGTATTTTGCATAGGTATTATAATTTAATTTTTATAATAAAATTAACATAAGTACCAACATACTGAGATCAATCCTAAATAATTACTTCATATCTATAGATCCAAAGTGGATTAGTAACCACATTTTGTTTTTTCTAATATATCTGAATATCCAGATCTATCGAATCTCCGAATACATTTGAACCACAAAAATTCGAAATTTAAGTTCTTTTTTCACCACTTTAAGCTTTCGAATGAATTTAAGAAATCTCTGACGATTTTAAGTCAAAACTTTAGGAAAGATTACTTTTACTGGAGTTCAGTAGAAGACTTTGTGGGGTTGCACCCTTTTATTTAGCAATTTAAGTGTGGAGGAGCCTACTGAATAGCTAAGCGAATAATCGGTTAAGTTCAGTAACAGAAACGTAAAACTCGAGTAGAGTTAATTGTTCTTTATTGCTCAAAATAAGAATGAAGAACAGTCAGCCCCTTTTTCAGGGGGTACAGCAAAGCCTCCACTTGGACTTAAACTCAAAAGTCAGAAATATGAACTTAACTAATGATTAAATAAAGAGATGTAGCTGCAGCTACCGCAAACCTAACTAGTTGGGCGCTAAGTATCGAATTAGCTAGCGAAACTATCAAAGGCCAATAACACGGACGAGCGTAGTAACAGCTTAGAGAGACGTAACCAAAAGGCAAACGCGCGCTAGTCAGAAACTCTGAAGCTCCCTGTCGAAGTCAGTGGAACTTAGACTTAAATACTACTCTTATCATTTGCATTAACCACGATTCTAAAAACACATTCTGGTAGGAAATTGTAAGTTGAAATTAGGATGGATAGGAAAGGAGCTTAAAAATAACTATTAAAAACTTAAAATAAACCTTACAACTTCCCTAAAAAAGGAATGCCATCATTGCAGTTTTAGTGATTCTAATGCCTACAATCACCTGGTAACGGCTTTGATTAGTTTGGTTTATTTGATTATAATAAAGCCCTAGAGGGTTATCTGCTTAAGGGAAAGGATACCGTCTTAGAGAACTTTCTGAAAGAAACTGGCTCGTATACAACTTAAAACACAAGGGGAAAAACACGCAAACTCCATGCAGCCAACCGGTTTACTGAGATTCGAGTCTCGGGCCGAACTACCAGTGTTCAGCTATTTTACCACTCGGCCGTTGGTAGTCCTCGTAACGGCTCTGGGTGACACATAGTTTCAATATAGCATCCAAAGCAGCCTGCCCGAAGTTTAGGTAATTGGTGCTTTACACTTTCTCCAAAAGTCTAGAAACTAACTCTGGAATCGTCTCGATAATTCTTGACATAAATAACCTATTATAAATACGTCTTGAATTTTTCTGGTAACTCATGGCTTGGTGTATAAATGCGGAGTCACAAACAGGACTCCAGACGTCTACCTGCTAAGCTATTCAGCCGCGGTTGGTTAAGTGAGAGCTATTAATTTTAATTTGAAGTGTTATTGAAATATGTAACTATGTCAAACTATGTTGAGAAAAAGAACCTTAAATTTTAAAAGTTTAATCATGTACGTCATTTTCTAAGTTTCATTCGAATCTTTATAATAAATATAGGTAGGTGCATTTTCAGAAGCTATATTTTAAGGCTGAGTTTTATCATATGCAGATGTCAAATTTTGCTTTATTTTAGCACTTTTTATATTAAATTTTTCTTAACCTTTTTCGTCATCTTTATTGAAGTGTTCTAGAGATCTGCTTGCTATTCTAAAAATTCTAAAATGCAGGATTGTGATTCAAATTCGAAGAAATCAGGATTTGATATATCTTTAGTTTTTCTAAGGCGAGTTAGTAGTATTGCTCAGCAAGATTTTAGATACATTATCATAACATCGTAACATTGTAGGTAGGTTTCATTAAAAAAAATTACGCCCAACTGAGCAGCATTGTAAAGTGGCTCTTGCAGTCGAAACGAAATTTACCGGCATTGTCAATAAAGATCTGATTCAAACACAAAAAACGACGTTTCATGAGCTAAATTCAACTGAAAGCTTGAGAGTCGTTGAGATTACCAGCCATGTAAAGTAAGATTCACATCAAACTGAAAGCTAGAGTAGTTGGGATTATCAACTATGCAAAGGAATATTCACATCAATATTCCTGGTAACATTTCTCACAGAAAATGTATTTCAGATAGCTATTTGATTCGAGCTTTTAGAAATGATGGGCATTTTCCGATATATTATGGAAAATTTAATGTATAGTATTGTATATGTCCTTGTTGTATGTCCACTTCTGAGAAGCGCTCCGTTTTAAAGCGTACGAATAAAATTTCGACTAATCATCCATAGAAATTTTGAAGCGGGTAAGGAAGGATATATACTGTAATGAAACACTCCTAAGTATTATATTTCCCCAGCTTCAGTACACTGTATTTTGCACTGGCGACAACATAGCTGAATTCTCTTGTTTCCTATTCCGGAACAAATCTAATGACTCTACTAACTTAACCATATATCTATAGATTAAATTCATCTCAGAATCAGAAGCAGAGGCATATCTCATTAAAGATAGGCCTTTTAAAATAATATTATTTTTGTCCTAAATGGGTCTGAGAAGGTAAAGTCCTGACTACTTTATCAAAATTTTGCTTCATTTGCTTCATTTGCATTTTGCTTCATATCATTTTCTTATATTATATGTCTCACGAATGGTATATTTTTTATAAAATTTCCTTAATAGTTGCACTGTAGTAATTAAATTAGTGAATTATACTTATGACAGATATACTTGTATATCACAACTTGTACACAATTATACTTTAGCAATATGACCCATATACTCGTTTATCACTATTTTTGCACAATTATACTTTCTAGTATCACAATTTGAAACATAAAAATCGGAGAGGCTCACCAGCAGCCGAGCGTTAATGTCGCTGAACACTTGCAGTTCGTCCCTGGTTTATCCCGGCGGACAGGCTGGCTTAATAGGTATTTTTGTAGTTTCCCTCGTGTGTAAAGTGGACTGGAGTTACCATTCGCTTAGAAAGTCCTCCACGAATGCATCTTTCCCCTCAGGCAGAATAGCACTTGTGTACTTGCTTAAGTGAACAACCTAAATAAAGCAGAGTGAGGAAAAAATTAATGCGGTAATTAATGTAGTTATTTAAACAAATGCGTAATTAAGTAAATGTTTTACAGAACATTATTTTATATTTTTCATGCATTTTAGAATGCAGTTAGGATTGAGTCTGAAATGTCAAAACAGTGCAGAATTTTTGGATACGTAATTAAAATTGTTTTCAAATATCCCTTTGTTTTAATATACAAAGAGAAACGGAAGAAAGCTGTACAAAATGTGCAATGCATATCAGACTTCCAATAGAAATTTGTCGTCAGAATAATAAATAGACAAAAGTATCAAAGATTTCTATTAATAACTGATATCTTTCTCCCATTTATAAATTTTTCAGCAACACTCTGGAAAATAATTACATTTTGATATCAGTCATAGTCTCATCTCCGAACGTATACTGAAATCATCTCGTTCCTGTGCCACCTAATTTAATGAATTCTAGTTTAACATCTCGCCTAATTCTGATTTGATTGGTCTGTCATCTGGCAGGGAAGAGGTTAAATGCAACATAGTAATATAAAAAGCAAAGCTCGAAGATCCCGTATTTCATATAATCGTTTCAATCTCGAAATTTCTCTGAACGCGTTATCTCATCATTGTTTTCATGGCATTGCCAGAACTTTTCCCATTGTGAGTTGTTCAAATTTGATACCGAGTACACAAACTTAGATAGCTTACTTGTGGAGTCTTTTTAGCTCAAGCTTATTCCTCTTTCTTTGGAACTTGAGAAGGAAGTTGTTCTAATGAAGCTGCTTGAAATCAATTCTGAGTAAGTTCCTAATTAAGCCCTTGGTTCCCTAAATGTGAGTCACCATCCACAACTGTCTATCAGCAGACAATTTTTGGAGGGTACTGAAAAGTTTTGAAGTTTTCTTCTCATACATATATGTGTATTTGTTAGCAGCTATTAATTAGGATTATTAATTATTATTAACAATTTTTATTAATTGTGATAATTAATAAAATGTTTAATAGTTGTTTTATATTTATATTTTATTATTTATTATTAAATAGCTTCCTTCTACGACTCTTCTGTTTTCCTTGTTTTGTATTCAGAATGCCATTTGCAGTCAAATGAAGTTACTTGTACAACCATGTGATCGCTAAGCTAATTGTAAATCGCCCAGCTAAGCTACGTCCCTTAATAATTTTATTTATCGCATATCGAGGCTCTTACATACGGCTCAGGTGAAATTAACTTTTTAAAATTATACAAAAAAAATTTACGGGCTTAGATTTTATCCAAACTTTTATTCATTTTAAGAGCAACAGACAAGCCTTATGTTTTGTGTAAAATCTGTACTAATCTGTAACTGCTTTTTCTCTCAGATATATATTCTGTTTTGGCATGTGTCTCTTCCACTCACTGTCAGGTCTAACTATTTATTATGATAAAGTACTCAGTGTTATCTGTGTAAGAAGTACGCTTCATGGAAAACGTTCTTAGTCATGTTCACATTACATTTGGAAAAAATTACGAGCAACTATCTCGAGCTGCAAGAGGGAATCAAGTCTGGAACGAACTGTCAACTATCATTAACCAATAATTATGGCAATGTCCACTGATGTTAATCTGTCTACCTAAAACTCTTCAACTTAATGCTCAAATAGCAATATTTTCCGAATGTGTGGAAAACAGCAACAGAACGCCTATCTTAGAACCAAACAAAACTCCAAATGACACACAATACTATTGGCTGATTTTTTTTATCGCCGTCACTCAGCAAAATCATGGAAGCAGTCCTACTTAAAAGAATGCATGACCATCTGGAGAAGAATAACCTTCGTTTAATATCATTTCGGGTTTTGGAAGAAATTTTCAGAATCCAACCAACTATACAGAGCCATCGCATTGATCTCGAAGGTCTTGTAATCGAAAATGTTCACTGGAAGTTTCTTCTTCAATACACTGGAGCCCACCAGCGACCGAGCGGTAAAGACGCTGAACACTGATAGTTCAGTCCGAGGTTCGAATCCCGCGAGCGGGCTGGCTGCATGGGCGTTTTCGTGGTTTTCCCCATGTGTAACGTGTATACGAGCCAGTGTCCCTTAGAAATTCCTCCAGGAAGGCATCCCTCTCTTTAGGCAGATAGCCCTCGTGTGCTTTGCCATAACTGAATAACCTAACAATACACTGGAGGTTTCTCTTTCTCCAAAGCTATCGACAGTGTCTAGCTGAAAACACTTGTAGACAAAACACAGTTGGGTTTCTCAGCTTACATCACGAACACAGTTAAATCCTGCATGATAGGTAGACACTTTGTCGTTCAGATTCTAGGTGCACTGTGCTATTCTAGCAGGCGTACCACCGGAGTCCTTCCTTGGGCACACTCTGCTTAAAATTTACGTCAACAGCATTCAACAAACAGCAAACACTAGACTTGCTCTCATGACTCGGCGATCCTTGCATTTCTTAGTCTAGACATCCAACGTTTACAAAACCGCTTTCAGAAAATTGAGACCTGGCTGAAAAGATAGAAAATGATACTCAACATTAATAAAACTGTTGCTATCGTGTTCACTCAGAAAATAAACATTATCGAAAACCTCAAGATTTACGAAAACATCCTTCCTTGGGTTAAGCAAATTCCTTATTTTGGATTGGCACTCAGAAATTGTCTCACACGGACTCCACACATTACATCAATTATTCTGAAGTCTTGAGTATGTAAAGCTAAACTAAACTCCACCCTTTATATGCTCGAAACAATGTTCTATCTACTGATATCAAGTTATAATTTATAAGTCCATTTTGCATCCCATGCTATGATATGCCCGTCCAGTCTCGGCATATTCCTGTAAAACAAATAGTAAAAAATTGCAATCTGTCCAAAACTACGTTTTAAGGCAAATTACGAACTCTCCTTTGTGCGTTCGTAACAAGAGAATTTACGAAGAATTAAAAATGGTCCAATTACAGACATACTTAGCCAAGAATTCTCATGATCATCAAAGCAAAATTAATCACTCCGAAATTAAGAGTTTGATCTATGACTACAACAACTCTGTAAACAGCAAAGACCGAAAGCTATTCTTAATCTCTAAACAATTGTTTAGTGTGAATGTTCATGTTCTTTATTTTTATTATTATTTTGTGCTGTAATCTCCATTATTATTTTGTGATTGTAAAATTTTAATTACTTGGAGGCACCATTTGATCTCACTGTACCGATATTTTCTGTGACATTTTATGCTTCTGCTTTTCACCCCTTGTTAATCCTTACTCACCAACTCGACAGCTTCCACTGAAAAAACTGTCATAAACTTTGAGCCATCTCTTGACATACTAAACTCACCGTCTGCATACTATATAATTATTCATTGGTAATAATTCGCAAGTCAGTCCAGTTACATTGAATTGTGTTCCAATTGTTTTGGTTGATTTGGGGTAGGGCCTTGTGCCTACGCACCCAGGTGTTTAACGCCATTTCTATCATTAAGGACTCATTTGGCATAAAGAGATAATAAATGAAAATCCTATAGCAAAGTTCAAAAACGATGTCTCGTTGTCTTTTTTCCAACGGAATCTCATTTTCTTTTAGTTTTGAGCAACGAAAGCTATGTATCTGGTTTAGTTTATCTGATTATGCCAAAGCTTCCTAGGGCTATCTGCCTAACGGAAGAGATGTTTTCGTGAAGGACTTCTGAGGAAAGTTGACTTGTATCCACGCTACATACGGAAAAACCACTTTTTTGAAAACATTCTTAATAATTACCAATAATATCTTAAATTTTGTTACTGTTTTGATCTGTCACCTTTGTGAGGTAACAGAGTTAATCACGTGTGCAATTTTGAACTATTTTTCAGCTGGTTACAGCAACGACGTTTGTAACCTGAAAAATGAGAGCCAGTATATATTTATTCTCGGTTATGCATAAGAAAGGATTTCTTCTTTTTCTGCAATATTTATGCAAAACTGCAGCAATACTAACTTTACAAGAGGCTATATATTTTCTTATAGTTCCATTATCGATAAATTTTATCCTTTTCCCGTAATGCTATAGTCAGTCTTTCTTAAGTAATTTGATTTTCTGAGCGGAAATAATAATCATGTAAAACTAAGAAAATATTTAACTTAATCAAATTTTCACTTGTTCTTTCTTTCTTTCAATTTATTGTTGTTATTTTGTCACATACTTTGCTAACTCCGGAAATATACCATCGACAGGTAATTACGTTACAAGAAGTTTAATAGTGTATGCTGCGCACGCATTCATAAGGATTAAAAGCTCTTAAAAAGTAATATTTCCTTTATTATTCACTTATCGTGAAAGGGCCCGAGGAAATTTCAGGAATGTAAAGGATTTTTCTCCTTCATTAGCGAAATAAATTTGAACACTAAGACAGAATATAATTATTCAGTGTTATGAAACTAAAAAATTTTTGTGCTTTAGATTACTGATACTTATTTTTTAATCCTGACGAACAAAGATCTCGTCGTATTTTGCTATAAAAGGCTTTAGTGTTTTTATATTTAAATAAATATCAAACAAACTATTGATTTTAGAAAGATTAAAAGTACTAAAAGTCTTCTTAGAATTCTGAAACTAAAGTTTTATTTTATTTCATTTATTTGGTTGTGCAAAAGGTCCTGTAACTTTATATAATGGTAAAACGTATCGAAAAATGGAAGTAATTAGTGCTGACGTCAATTACTGTATAATGTTTAATTACTTTCTCAAATGTGAAGACCCTTAGTATTTATTAGTATAATCTCAAATGTGAAGACCCTTAGTATTTATTTTAGTAGAAGCTATTAGACCCTTTGTAGCAGAAAAGGTGAAGCTATGCCCTCTCCCGGACCAAGACAATCACTAATTATCGTTCCCCACATTCCATTCTGGTGACACTGTATCGTTAGTTAGAAATTTTCGGGCTAGAAAGATGAAAAATCAGCTATACCGTTGTCGTGATTTGTACCTTGATTTTCCGATTTCTAGCCGTACGTGCAGCTGCACCATGAGAGCACGCACGGGAAAAGGCAGTAGTTCCTTATAGGAGCATTAATATTTTCCCATCAAATAAAGATAGAAGTCAGGACTTTAATCTGTTTTGCTCGGTTTTTATTACCCGTCGTAACTACATAAAACACTGCAGGTTTTGTTTGGTTTATATTACCCATCGTAATTGCATGATATTTTTCAGACTTTGCAAGATATATTTTCAAACAACAAATGAATATCTGAATAAATTAAACCTTTTCTTCTCTTATCGAAGTTTTAAGTTAAACACATTTTTAAAAATTTAAATAATAAAGTTGTGTTAGTTCAGTTTATTTTCATCAAAAATATCCTCTTCGAATTCTTGCGATAAAATCAGAGTAAGCAGCAGCTTGAATTCTTTTATTCCATCAAATGATCTTCCCAAACTTCTACATTGCTTAAATTATAAAAATAAAAATTGAAATTAATGTGTATAGCAGCAACATTTCCCCAAAGGAGAAAAAATACATATATTGTTCCGTTTACATCAAAATGATCATCCTCTTCAACCAAATTTGTCATTTTTCTTCAGTAACTACAATATTTTTCTCCTCTTTGGCAAGCTCATTTCTTGAGTAACATGAAACTTCTTTTTACAGCAGATATCGTAATGCGTTTTTTAGATGCCATTCTAAGATGCCATTGGGGTTCTCTATTATGTACTTTTTTTCGTTGTTGTTTAATGGAATGTATTTAAATATTAACTTAAATGTTTCTGAATAGTAGTTTTTATATTCTCTAGCTGTATCTTAAATTTGTTTTATACGTAATTAGGAAAATTTATTTTGTTGTTTTTTATATTTATATACGATTTATTCTGAGTTAAACCTATGTACAAAATTATTTAATAAAAAATGAAAATATATTTCGAAAGCAAAATTGTCTAATCCATACATTTTCATCCACAAATTTGCTACAATTATATATTATGAATTCTTATCCATTTTTTCTTGAAATTCACAAAATTTCCTTCTTTTATATGCTTTTATTTAGTTCAGTCATGGTGTTTCACTATGATCGGAATTTTATCACCGACTATTAACTTAATTCCTCTTTAAGCTATCGAGTTCAGATTCTGCAAACACACTTTTTGTCGATGACACTGCAATATACGAAAAGATGTTTTTTCAAAATTCGATTTAAAAGTTTTTTATTAGATCAGTAGATTAATGTTGTTGTAAATTTCAGGAATTTTAAAAATTTATTTGATTGCATTTTTGTTTTTGTCCACTTGTGCAATATTTTGTATTGTTTTGTTTATTTATTGATTCATTCCTTTGGGGATAAAAATTTTAAGGTTTATTTTGTGCGTAACTGAATTTGTGGTCACATGTTTTGCATATAAACTTTTACTTCTTATATAGAAATGTAGAACTTTCTATTCAGAGTCTAACCACTTTTATATTTTAAAAATAGATCGTAGAAAAATAGCTCTCTTCAGTGGCCTGTAGGAAAATTTCTGTTGCTAAATTAGTGACATTTCGCAGCTTCGCGCTGTCTTGGTAAATTTGAGGAAGATTCGGTAAACACATTTTCGAAGCCTTATGAGCGATTTTTCTCCAAATCCGTGCTACGCTAAATAAATACGACTCCAAGAGATTCTTGACACATAGCCGATATCTGTTAGCCGACAGTAAATTTAGATTACACGTCTATTTAGGGAACAAAACATTTTGACAACATCATGTTTAACCCTCAACACGTTTAACGATAGCAGGTTTACCTGAAAACGCATACGTTTAAACAAAACCATGCAACTAACCTTTATTAAAATTTTTCCATATTTATCTGACGACCGTTTAAACTTTCTGTCAACTACAAAGTTTCTCGGATTCTCCATTAAGTTAAAACTTTCATGTTATTTTCTCAGCTATCAATAAAATTCATACCTCCGTTCTTAAAGGTCCCATCTGTGATTAAAATTCTTGTGGTTTGGTTTATTTGATTACGGGAAATAACTTGAGGTCTAGCTTTCTAAGGGAAGAAATGTCTTCGTGGAGGACTTTCTAAAGGAAACAGGCTCCTAACTACGACTAACTATACATGAAGAAAGTCACGTGAACGCCCATGCAGCCAAGTCCATTCGCCTGTAATCGACCTCATGTCTAACTACCCGGTGTTCAGAGCGTTTACTACTCGGCCGCTGGTGGGCTTCTAATTCTTGTGAAATTTTAGAATATCAAATCAATGTGGTTAAAAATATATATTCTAAAGTGAAACAGAATACAAATTTCTTGTCAAGGAACAGGAGAAATAAACAAATTTTTGATAACTAATCAAATCGGACACTTGATCATAATTTTGACTTTGGAACTCCAACATTATTCATAAAGTTTCCTCAGTTCGTAGACTGAATTTCTTTGAAACTTTTCCCATGACCCAAAATCTTTTTTTTTTTAGTTAATGACATTAATTTTCCAATCTAGTTTTTCCCCAACGCTTTCAAAATTCTAATATCTTTGCTTATTTAATTACTATTTGTCTCAACAGATCACGCTGCATTCATTTCCGGTTTTCTTCGCAATTGCTTTCATATAAAATCGTATCGCTCCTCCCACTGCTGAACTTTTCTCTTATCTCTTGAAGTAGAAGGACCTATGTCTGATCGCTCTCGAAATTAATTTCAAAATCTACGCAAAGTTTGCTTTTCTGACTAATTTTAAAATTTATACTTTGCATAGCATTAAATAAGATAAAATGCGTTGTATGGCGATAATGTGTAGCATTAACTAACATAAATGTGTATTACATAAGACATAAACTTTCTCATTGTGTACTCTAGAAACTGCTTTTTGCCTGATAAATATGGACAAATTTTACTGAAATATTGTCATATTTTTATGTCTAAATGTACGCATTGTTAGCTGCACCTGCTGCCGGCTATACTTGCTGTCGATTAAACATTCTATCGCTAAATCAGCTAAGAGACCTGTCAAGCAAATGTTCGTATAGGCTACTATTCTGTCGGCTAAAGATCTTGCGCCTAAGTGGCCGTCTTGGTTAAATGTCCTGTAGCCTAAATCTCCTGTCGCTAAAAATAGGATTCAACTAAAAGTCTTGTCGTCCGTCGGGTTGTCGGCTAAGTATCCGCGACCAGGCTTCGAAAGCTAGGACGATTCAGTTCATTACTGTGAGATTTAGAGAAAAAGAAAGTTGTCCGAATAGAATCTTACTCTGTGACTGAGTTTGAAAAACGTGTAAAGACATTAGGTTATTTCGAAGCATCAGGCATGAAAAATGAGCAACGCCTTCGCTGGGAATCGAACCACGGACCTCTCGGTTACGCATCGAGCATGCAGACCACTACCCCACGAAGGCGTGCGAAGAAGGCGGGAGAAATACCTTATAAATGTTGTTATTTCCCCTGCCTTAAGAAGCCTTTAGTATCCGCGTTCTGCTTAGTCATTTGCTATTATTTTTGTGTTGTGTAGAGTTAATTTTTATAACCTTTTATCTAGTTCATTCATGGTGGTCAAAGGTTTGTCATAGGTTTTTAACCTACTTACTGATAAGCCATCGAGTCCAGCTTCTGTGCGTACACTGTTTGGGCATACTACTGCGATGTGCTGAAACGATGTTTTCTAAATTCGATTTAAATTTTTAATTTAATGTTTAAACGATATTTCACATATATTTTTTTAACGAATGAACTAAAAATTTCATAAATTTACTGTTCACACCATCAGATAAAGAGGTTTGGTTTGTTTTTTTTAATTTGATTACGGCAAAGCATTCGAGGGCAGAGGCCTTTGCGGAGAACTTTCTAAGGAAAACTGCTAGTATACATATTACCGGCAAAATATGAAACGCCGGAATTCTATAGGATGCCTAGGCATTTTATATAATGCCGGACGTTTTTAGCCTAGGGAAAGTATGAAATATGAGAATCATTACATACTTTCCCTAGGCATTGTATATAATACCTAGGCATTCTATAGAATGGCAAATGCTCTTTAGGCAAAGTATGAAAAAAACGTTATGATACAGCTATTATCTAAAAGACGTTCATTCTTCAAAATATACAAATGTTATTTTGAAAAATTAATGAAAGAGTGCCATTAAAATTCTGTTATTCGAAATATGTAAAAGAAAATAGTGAGATGATCGTGATACAACGTAATAAGTTTGTATTTTCTATCTGGCTGAGACTGGGAGTCAATAGGATCTAACTGAAAACGGGAATTAAATTCAGAAACAATCATATGTTTCTCATCAATAATGTTCTTTTTTTTTTTTTTTTTTTTTTTTTTTTTTTTTTTGAAGGGCTCCCAATTGTGGTTGTACAGTTCGATATCATTACATTTTTGCATTTGGTTGGAAATTTTTTCAGCATTCTGTCACGTTATCCGTGTGCAGTACTCAGATTAGTTTTCGTGAAATACGAAAAATAACTCAGCGTCCGTGACATAATACTGTATAGTACTGACGCTTTCTTTAACAGGGTGAATGAATGTACTTTTGCTTTCTACAAACAATCACATCCTAGCCGTTCAGCATCCAGTAGTCCCGTGGTTCCTTCTTAATAGTAATTTTGGCTTTTTTACATTATTTACTAACTTCTTGTAAGTAATTTTGGTTCTTCGAAACGAATGGGAAATGTATTTTATACTTTGCCGGTTTGTCATTTGGCATTCTATAGAATGCCTAGGAAATGTGTGAAATGTGAATCGTTTCATACATTGCCGGCTAGTTTTAGGCATGGGCATTTTATAGAATGCCGGATTTGAAACTTTGCCGGTAACATACACGTTACACATGGGAAATACCACGAAAACGCCCATACAAAAAGCCCGTTCGCCGATATTAGAACACCGAACCTAACTACCAGTATTTAGTTACTTTACCGCTTGGCTGCTGGTGGACTTCAAATGAGGTAAAAACAAAATCTTTTAAATGAAATTTCTATCAAACTTTTACTGCCCTTTCTGATTTTTTGCCAAATATTTTAAAATCGTTTCGATTTTTTCGACTATTTTGCGTTTCCGAATTTAAAATGTCACCATCTAAAAATGCATCAGTTACAAAAATGTGGATTTTTCATGGATTATAAAGTAAGTTTAGCACCCTCTTTTAAAACAAGAATAATAAAAAAAATTAATTTGGCGATTTCGTACATTTTTCAAAAACATGCTGCAGTAAGATATGGGGGAGGGGAGTACAGCTTCTCAGCCATTGCCCTGAAACATAGTTCAGTGCTACGATGTCGTTACGTCACTTCCTTTGACGTAAGTAGTTACTTGCAACTAACTACAGAAATCTTCTGCCATTTTAAAAATTCTATTTATCTCCCCCCTTTGTATACACAGACTTCGTATTTTCAGCTCATGGCATTAATCACAAAAAGCAACAACTCAAAAATTGATTAGCATTTGAAATTATTTGCGAAGAAATCTAGCGTGCCATTTTATTTTTTCCCATAAGTTTATGTTATTTTCCTCTGCATTTCATTTTAAAAGTTCATTTTCTTAATATTAGTATGGCACGCAATATTATATTATTTTATGAGGCTTTAAAATTCTTACATCAAAAAAATATATCTCTTATAAAGGTTTAAAATTTTCGAAGTTTATAAAACCAACTCTTCACCCTTTTTTTAAACAAAAAATATTTCTAAAATGGAAAACAAAATAATTAGGCGACCTTTCTAGAATTTTTGTTAAAACTAGCTGCATTTTTATGAGCTTTTACTTAACTTCCTCATGACGCTTGTCACTGCGGTCAAACCTTCGCAGCCGTTTTTTAAACTATTTTCTGATAAGCTTCGTTGGGAAAGGCAATACAATGTACTGAGACGATATTTTCAAATTTTATTTTGTAATTTAATGTTGAAATGGTTTTTCGTATATATCTGTTTAATGAACAAACTAAAAGTCTCATAATTTTGTTGCTTGCACCATCGGTTAGAGTGGAAAAAGAAAATTTTTTAAATGAAGTTTATATGAAATGTTTAACTTAATTTCTGAATTTTGGGCAAATTTATTGTAACTTTCAGACTACTCCCCATGACAGAATTTCTGGAAGTAAAAGAGTGATTAGTCATTATAGAACAGCAGTTTTTCAATTGAGTAATTTGATTGATAGCATGTCATTGACACTAAAGAGATAAAAATAAAAAATATTAAGAAAAATGTTTTTAAAAAATAAGCTTTTATTTAAAACCCATAAAATAATAAATGGATTAAAAAGAGGAAAAAATAAATATTATGTAGTTTGATGGGAATAATAAATTTAAAAATTCTTTTCATAGAATTCATCTACGATTTTATATCACGACTAATAAAAGCGTGGATACCTAAATAACGAAATCTATTAATTTAATCAAACTGGCAAAGGTGTAAGTCATCTTTATAAATTTATCAAAGTGGCCTAAATAACGAAAACTATTATTTGAATCGCACTGCGAAATATATAAGCCATTATCCTTATAAATTTATTAAATGCGTCCCACGCTTTTATTATTCACGATACTGAATTACTGACATTATGGTATAATGTCAGTAATTCAGACTGACAAGAGAGTTATCACTCCGCCTAAAAATATTAAGACCAAATCATACGAAGGTTAAAATAACTTTTTAGTAACTCTTTAAACTTAAACAGAAGGCACAACTTGTTGCTACAAACAAACCTCCGCCACTTGATGGTATTTAAACTGATACAGGTAGAAATTTCAAATTAAACGTATCGTAATGAAAGACTACACAAATTGAATTAGTTTATTTAAGCTTGTTCAATATTTTTATGGCGCGTTTTAACGTCGGCTAGCGAAATGACTAAAGTTATAGTATTCAGTTGCAGAGCTGAGCGATATAATATAAATTGCAAGCGACGCTACCACAAGCTCTAACACTAAAACATTCAAAACCCTCGACTTATATACTCAACCACTTATGCAAATAAATTGGTCTGAGAGGACTATGGAAAAAGAGAAGTTATAGTAAATGTTTAAATCATAACAATTGGTTAATTAATATAAAATACTCTACGAAGTTCTTCATTTTAAATTACGAGTATTATGTAAGTTAAAATATCTCACACATTCCTGGTATAATTTCCTGTGACATACCTGACCTCATTTTGAAGAAAGATTTCCTTTCCAGTTTCTTATTCTTTTTGTCTGAAAATTACAAAAGATTGCTTTCATTTAATGGCATTAATTCTAAATTACTTAAGAAATAAAAAAAATATATTTGAATTGCATTAGCAATCAACAACTAATCAAAAAAATAAAAAATTATAAAAAAAAGAATTTTACTTTTTTTTTTCTTGTAGCTGACAAATTGAGTTCCGTTCTCAGAACAAAGCAATCCCATTAGTCTCAAATACTCGATAATTCTTTTACAACCTCCAGATGATCAAGGTCTTTTTTCTAACTTATCGACTAAACTATTCACTTTGCTGACGTTAGGGCAGTCGTTCCATTTTTCCTTCTAGGTTCTTGCCTTTTCACCAGAGGTCAATGTATTATTCCGCTCCTAAAATATTTTGATTAAAATGCTGCATTGCAAATAGCACTTAAACGTATTTAATAAATATAAATAAATAATTGTTTCTAATTTCACTGAATTTACATGCTACCTAAGTTAATATTTTTCAAACCTTATGGGCTGTATGATTTCAAACGTGCCTCAGTTGGTCTTTGCTGTGTTTATAATTTGATCAAATAAACCCCTTTAAAATATGAAACTCTTTTATAGGAGATTTCTCCTCCACGAGTCCAGGAAGTCTGCTTAGAAGATTTGACATAAAATGAAGTGAGAAATATATATCAATTACGGCAACTTGAATAAAACAACACTGGTATTTTAGGTCTGTTCATGGACATTTATAAATTTGGAAATAAAATTGTCGGTCACATAAAACATAACTTAAACCCAACGTGAAAGCATATTTCGCTACTAAAATCTTTTTCACGTCTAAAGGGAAAAAAGCGAACTATCCATAAAACTGGATTTAGTTCCAGTAAATAAAATTTCCAGTATCAATAACATAAGTTATTAAACAACATAAATAATTTAAATACCAACTAAATAATCGCTAATTAGCTCCTTAAATTGGATAAATAATTTAAATAAATCTAGAATTCCATATGAGATTAATGATTAATTGTACATTTTCTTATGCTTCAAATTCAGTTTTACATTGACTTATTGCATCCAAAATCATCTCTAACCTACAAAATATGTTAGACTTATAAATGAATGTATTATCGACTAGTCTCGTCTAGTACTTTCGTATGCTTGTAGCATTCATTATTTTAATTAACCAAGTTATTTTTAGTTTTAACTTTCCTATCGAATTCTCAAAGTTTCAGTTGCTGCCCGATTCCGCCGAATTGTTTTTGGGCAGGAAGATAATGACCCCCTTAGACAAATTATTTTTTGTGAAAGATAGAGCGCCGGAATTTCAAATTGATGAAATAGAGGAGATGATAAAAGAGGCAGAAAAGTGCTCCCGGGAAGCGCAAAAGAAACAGAAGCAATATTATGACCAAAAACGGCGGATCGTAGAATATAAAGTGGGGGAGGAGGTGTTGAAGCAGACACATGCACTTTCGTGCGCAGCAAGGGATTCGGTCGCAAAATTTTGCCCAAAATGGCATGGGCCTTTTGAAATCACCATAATAATTGAATGCCGTGCATATTTAAAGAATGAGAAGGGCGAAGAGACTGTAGCAAATTTCGATTAAATTTGTTCAATAACTAGTTCTCGCTCGTGAAATTCGCATTATTGTATTTCACTGAGAGTTAGGCTTCCCTCGCCGTTCTACTTAAGGTTAAGCTTAGGTATTTGAATTTGTTAACACACTTTATTTCATATTATTTTAGTTCAGCCCAAGTAGTGTCTTACTCTCAAGTTGGAGAGTTGTAATTATTTGAATTAAAGGGTCCTTTAAACCCTCCTTCTGACTTTGTAGTTCTTCAACACTAAAGGACATAGCCTAGATTTGCTCACTGTCCTCCACATAGGGTTTCACAGCGTATGTTTATAAAGAAGATTAAGAGATTGAAGGAGAAACCTTATAATGGCGCCCGAACAGAAAAAATGATGGAAGGAAGTTTGAATATGCCAAGTACAACATCCCCAAATACAGCTGCAATGCCTGATGGATTTGGATTCATAGTGGAAACCATCAGAGCAGCCATGAAGCCGGCAGTAGTTTTTGATGCCAGAGGACCTGTGAACACATTTTTGGAAAAATTAGAAGCTCATTTTTTGCTGTATCCAGTTCCGGAATATCAGAAGGTTATATCAGCTAGAGGAGCGTCGAACTGGTATAAGTGCATCGGAAAATGTCTGCTGGGAGAACCAGGAACGCCGACTTACACTTACGAAAATTTCAAACTAGCAATTTTGAGAGCGTTTCCTGTTGTTAAAGACCGTGCCAAACTGTAAGCTGAATTGTTTAGCAAGTACCAACAGCGGGTGGATGAATTATCGGAATTTATTTTGAGAAAAATACAAGTCTTTAAATTATTGTATGGTACGAGGCCGGACCCGGAGATTATCCAGATAATCCTGTCCAGATTGTTACCATCTATACAAGATTTCATGTAGCTAAGAAATCCCGTCGCGCTGGACAAGCTGTTTGAACTCGCCGTGCAATTCGAGAGCCGGCGAGCGGCCGAAAATCAACGAAGGGAACCGTATGAGCAGCGACCGCAGGGGAACCAGAATGCCGAAGGAAGAAATAGATGATGGCCGAGAACTACTGGTACCAGACAAAATGCGAGCAGTCAACCGCGCCAAGTACAGCGCCAACAAAATAATCCCAACTACGGAAGAAAATCATTCACCCCAGACAGAAGCCGGCAACAGAAGAAAACACCCGCAAAGCATTTTAACTCCTAAGGAATATTGCGGGGAAGGGGGTGCAATGTTCCGAGGAGAAGAAAAATCCCCCTGAAGTACATCTCAATACGGTCATGGTGAGAAATACTGAATTACCGAAACTACAGTTACTAATTAACAATGTACCCGCTACAGCTCTTTTAGATACCGGCGCTCAAGGAAGTTGTTTAGCGGAAGATTTTTTTAAGAAGTACTTTCGTAGATATCGTCTGCATAGCGTGGAAGAAATGAAGGTGGTAGCAGCTCAAGGAAAAACGTGTCAATGCATGGGAAAAATCGAGCTGTATATCAAAATCGGCGAAGAACAAAAAAAAATTATGTTTCTTGTAGTGAAGAACCTCCAAGCATCAGTTATTTTAGGAACCGATTTCTTTTCAGCTGTGGATGCGAAAATCGATTTTGAAAACTCCACCTTGCAAGTAACCATGGACCCAGTGAAAAAGAAATCAACACCTCCCCCTGAAGTGGATTTAAGCCATCTAACGCCCGAAGAAAAGGACAAGTTTCGGGAGTTGGTAAGTCATTTTGCTGATTTATTTGATGATGTTCCTGGATTCACACAGATCGTAGCACACGAAATTAAACTAATAAATGAGGAACCGATAAGGCAGCGTCCTTACAAGTACGATAAAGTTAAGGAACAAATAATAAAATACCATATTGATGAAATGTTAAGAAATAAAATAATAACTCCTATTTCGAGTGCATATGCGAGTCCTGTAGTATTGTGTAAAAAAATAATGATTTGCCGTTAACTGATCCATTAAGGTACAGGTTCGCTATTGACTATACAAAGCTTAAAAGTATAACAAAATATCCAACTTATCCACTTCCGGTAATTGATGAAATTCTTAGAAGTATTAAATCAACAAAATACATAACCACACTAGATTTGACATCAGGATATTTTCAGATAAGCATAAAGCCGGAAGATGTTCACAAAACAGCATTGATAACAAAATACGGTACATATGGTTTTTTGCGTATGCCTTTTGGATTGTCAGGAGCCCCGGCCACGTTTCAGAGGTGCATGGACAAACTTTTAAGGCCGGTAATAGGAAAAAGTACATTTATTTATCTTGATGATATAATTGTTACTTCAGAGTCGCTGGAAGAACATATTAAAGACCTTCGAAAAGTCTTTACTCTTTTGAAAGATGCAGGACTTAAAGTGAACATTAAGAAATGTAAATTCGCGGCAAAAGAACTCAAATATTTAGGGTACAAAACTTCTCAAAGGGGGATTGAAACAGACAAGTCTAAAGTTATAGCAATTCCGAATACAGCCAAAACGTTAGCGACTTTCTTGGGTATGTGTTCATATTATAGAATTTTTATTAAAAATTTTGCAGAAATTGATGAACCATTATTAAAGTTGAGAAGGAAAAGAGTTCGTTTTGCGTGGTCTTCAGAAGCAAACGCCGCGTTTGAGAAGTTAAAAGAATCTTTAATTAATGCACCAGTTCTAAAGTTCCCGGAGAAAGACAAGGGTCTAGAAATTTATGCAGACGCAATCGCAATCACAATAAATTACGCAATCGGAGCGGTATTAACACAGGATAGAAAAGTGATTGCCTTTTTTAGTCGTACATTCAATGATACGCAAAGAAATTATTCGGCAACAGAGCGCGAAACTTTAGCAGTTCTCTCAGCTGTTCAAAAATTTTGTGTATATTTTGGGAGTTCTCCCGTAACAGTATATTCAGATCACGCGGCAGTTACCAGATTATTTTCAGGAAAGAATCTTTCGCCACGCTTATTTCGATGGACTTTAAAACTACAGGAATTTAATCTCATTATCATTGAAAAGATAATGTAGTGGCAGACGCGTTATCCAGAATAAAATTAGACGAGAACGGTGAGAAAATAAAAATTGCGATGCTTCATGCAAAGGTCATTGACTCTCGAGAGACTGTAATAGGAGAAATTGCCAGGTATCCCGAATTCGGAAATATTTATAATTATTTAAAAGACCCAGATAACTTCCAGCATATAGACATTAATGCAATAAGAAGCAGAGCACAGAACTATGAAATCATTGATGGTCTCCTATTTTATACAAAGTTACGAATCAAAATAGTGAATACAGACCAGTCATCCCGGCCAAATTAATTTTAAGTATCTTGCAAGAGCTCCACGATTCGCCTGTCTCGGGCCATTTTGGAATTAGAAAAACAATACAACGCGTACGCGAGGCGGTATATTTTCCGCAATTGCAAAAGATAGTTAAAAATTACTGCCAGACTTGTCACACGGGTCACTGGAGACACGTAAATTTCCGCCCGGCCAGGTTCTAGTATTGAGTCTAGGTTCCCCAATGAAATAATTGGTATTGACCTCTTAGGCCCCTACCCAAGGAGTCATGTAAATAAGGCACGATTTTTATTAGTCATTGTGGATCATTTCAGTAAATGGGTTGAGTTGATACCACTTAAGCGGGCGTCAGCAAAAGTCGTTGCAGATTCGTTTTTGAACAAATATATTTTAAGATATGGATGTCCAGCGAGGGTAATTAGCGATAATGGTCCCCAGTTTGTAAGCAGTACATTTAAAATGATGTGTGACAAGTTGGGCATTAAGCATATGAAAATGGTACCCTACCGCCCAAATCAAATATAGCGGAACGGGTAAATAAGAATATTATAAAATTGATTCAAAATTATGTGCAAATTCTAACTGGAAAAGCACCATTCTAACTGGGATGACTGCGTTGAAGAATTTGCATTCGCCCTCAGAACAGCTAAGCACGAGACCACGAAGAAATTCCCCGCCGAATTGTTTTTGGGCAGGAAGATAATGACCCCCTTAGACAAATTATTTTTTGTGAAAGATAGAGCGCCGGAATTTCAAATTGATGAAATAGAGGAGATGATAAAAGAGGCAGAAAAGTGCTCCCGGGAAGCGCAAAAGAAACAGAAGCAATATTATGACCAAAAACGGCGGATCGTAGAATATAAAGTGGGGGAGGAGGTGTTGAAGCAGACACATGCACTTTCGTGCGCAGCAAGGGATTCGGTCGCAAAATTTTGCCCAAAATGGCATGGGCCTTTTGAAATCACCATAATAATTGAATGCCGTGCATATTTAAAGAATGAGAAGGGCGAAGAGACTGTAGCAAATTTCGATTAAATTTGTTCAATAACTAGTTCTCGCTCGTGAAATTCGCATTATTGTATTTCACTGAGAGTTAGGCTTCCCTCGCCGTTCTACTTAAGGTTAAGCTTAGGTATTTGAATTTGTTAACACACTTTATTTCATATTATTTTAGTTCAGCCCAAGTAGTGGCTTACTCTCAAGTTGGAGAGTTGTAATTATTTGAATTAAAGGGTCCTTTAAACCCTCCTTCTGACTTTGTAGTTCTTCAACACTAAAGGACATAGCCTAGATTTGCTCACTGTCCTCCACATAGGGTTTCACAGCGTATGTTTAGCAAGAAGATTAAGAGATTGGAGGAGAAACCTTATATGCTTAAATAAATTTACTATCTTATTCATTCATTTGAGTTTAAAATAATGAATTGCAGGATTCTGTTTCCAATTAAAGATCAGTTATATTACTTTCATAATTTATTGTATTATTACGCACCTGAAAAAGAAAAGCATTCTGAAACAAGTAAAACACACATCTTTATTTGAGTGAAATAAACCTTGAATTCCATAAAGCATTCATAATACTAAACCGATTTAGAAGTCTATGTAAATTCCCTGCAAAAACTTTAAACGTAGTGCCGACATGCACTAACAAATTACATTCAGGAAGGAATATATGGCCTGAAACTCAGAAACTTACTCGGAAGTGATAGAAGTAAACAAATAATAAGAAATGAAGGTTTTATAGACAATAGGTTATTTTGAAGCAGAAGACAGGAAACATAAGCAATGCCCTCGCCGAAATTTGAACCTGCACCTCTCGAATACTCTCCAAGTGTGCTAAACGTTACACCAACAAGGCATGCTGGAAAGAGGGAGAAAATACCTTATAAGGTATAGCATACCTAATAAGGTATTGCAGTATGTTTATCTGTCATACATTTGCAATTTTATAATCTGCTGACCACATGCAACTTCACAGGATGCGCTCGAATTCCCCTACACCAGCATGCACTACATTAACAAAAACAACCGGACACTTTTTTCCCCTCAAATTTCTGGAGAAATTCTTAAATAATTCATCTGTAACTGAGTCATGCGTTGCTAAAAATTAAAAGTTAGTTCTTTAGATGTTCGTATCTCACAGAATACTCACTATTTTCACTTCAAATTTTCTATAATGCTCTTGAATGTTGTCATGTTATCTGTAATTTTGTTATATATGATTGAAACCACTGAATGCTATAGACAAAGCTACGCAGATAAATTAGAATTCTCCAAAGAAACCTTTATATCTTCTTTAGCATGTTTATATCTTCTTTCTACTATATTAGTTTTACGAAAATACATACGAATATTGCACACAGCATGTGAAATATTTTATGAACGTTGCACGTCATTTACTAATTTTTTCCTTTCGTACAGAATGATTAAAAATTGTTTTCTTAATCATTTAGTCCTTGGATCCTTAAATGCACTCGCGACTGAATTTTAAAAGGAACTTGCGAACTTAAGCATATTATTTACATGGCAGCAGTTAAACAACAATTCGTCATGCATTTCTATAGAAATTGAAAATAAATATCTGATATCCAAATTGTTCCGGCGACTTTTACCTGTATAGTATACATCATCGTCAGATGGGTCAGTGATTAGTGACGCTGACGCACACAAGAGACATGAATAGAATCCCCGAAAAAGGATGGATACTTGTAAGCATATAATGTCTGTTCGGTAAGGGACACTAAAATTATCCTGCGAGCCGAAATCCTCTAGAGACGTT
>KK119619.1:52252-64538 GCA_000611955.2 Stegodyphus mimosarum | reverse complement strand
GGAAAGAGGAGAAAGAGAACCTTGAATTGTATCCCGAGATGGTTTTTCTGGAAATTCGATACGGAGCGGAAACTTAGCACTTAGCAAGGCTCGTCTATACCTAACATGCCTATTTGGATGCACAAGTGGCGGCCTTGCTCTCACCAGTACATGTACCTGTATATCGCGACTTCGAAAAATAGATCTTTAATCACGTTTACCATGGATACATTCAGCTTCCTTTATGGCTCTTATTACAGAGATATGATCACATTCAAGGGATCTCTTAAATGAGGTTCTTGAAGCAGCTCTAAAACGAGAATCAGTGGGTGACTTGTTGCTCAAAGATTTGCTACCAACAACGCCCCCTTATGCCTCCAAATGGCATGTCCGTACATACGTTTCTATAGGAATGTGGATTTATGGAGCATGCCGGACCAGTGATATATGAATAAGCCTGTATTTGCATAGCTCAATTCACAAGATATCTTTTAATGTCCCTTTATAAGATTATAAAGCTAATTTGTACTTTTTATGTGTCTAGATAAGAAACGTATTCTCCAACAGTATTTCTCGCTTTCACAACTTTAACGAAATGCTGCGTAGAAAAAGAAAGCGAATAAACCTCTAACAAATCCCGCCAGATCTTCAAGACATACTTGATTCTAAAAAATCGTAAATATTCCGTAATAAAAATTTTGAAATTTAGTGTATATATATATGCATATTGCAAACGTCGAAGCAGCAAATTAAATAACCGGCATGCTAAATTTGATTATATTTTCTAAAGTGCTTATTTTTGGAACACGCAAAATTTCGAAAATCTTGAGTATCATAACAACTTCAAAACTTGAAGATAGACAAAGGTTAAGCTAAATTGTTCTTCATAATGTAGCATAATATAACAGTTACAGTAACAAAAATTTATGCAAAATTAATTGCATTTGAAATAATACTAAGACTAATGTTAGATGCAAATAAATGTTTAAATTAGAATAATTATAATTATAATTTCGTCAAACAAACCTTTGAAATAATTAGTTTTAAATGCAATAAGTAAATACTTCCAGTCAACAGTAATTTCTTGCAACCTTTTGAGTAATTATTTTATTTTCAGGTAAATAGGATTAAAAATGTCAATATGCATCTCAGTTACTTTATACCATGCAATTCTTTGTAGCTTTACTTGATCCAATATTCAATAGCGAACCATCATTCATAGAAAATGATATAGAGCGCTTTTGAGTTTCAGCTATTACTTAGCGCAAATCTCCAGATAAATTCTTTTTTCCACCACTCAATGTCTAATACTTTCCAAAGAGTTCAAACTGAACTACAGGACAATGAATGAAATCCTTCATCCTAGGCAAGAAATCGATAATAAATACAACTTCAATAAAAGAAAGAAACGCGCCGAAAACAAGCCCAGATAAACCTCTAACAAAACTTCGATCTAATTTTTAAGGAATATTCTTTATTAAAACTGCAATGAGCCACGTTTTATTATCCTTAAAGCAAAAATTTTCTAAATTCGAATTAAATGTACTTAAATTAAATTACGACAAATAATATATAACAAACTATGTTGATTTACTTAATTTATGTATTTTTTGAGCAAAGGTTCGATAGAAAAGGAGGAGAAACATTTTTCTGAAGCTTACAATATACACATAAGCATAATTAAATTTCGACACTCTAAAAATTTCATTCTCCTTCATTTTATTTTTTTATCATCCCTTCCACTAAGGGATTAATTAGTTATTCATTTTTATTGCAATGAATGTAGAAAAATGTCAAATGTGCTGTAGCACTTCCAAAGTTCTATTCTTAATGCACTATGTTAATAAAATCAGTACTCTCAAGAAAATAGAAATAAAACTTATTTCGCATATTTAAAGGAGTAAACATTACGTTCAGGTCTGTTAGGTTTTTCAAAGCAGGAAATGACCTTGTCGGAATTCTAATTCCAAACCTCCCAACTGCTCTCCGGACGTGCTTTCAATTATGCCTAGTAAGAAGGAAGAAAATACTTAAACTTGCCCCCATTTAAAGGGCGACTAGAAAGACCGAGGACACTATCGCCAAATCCTGGCAGTCACGAATTATCGGGTGCGGCACTTTATTTCGGGTGCGACGTGAAGAGTCACTAAACTTGTTTCAAAGCAAGAAATATGAAAAGTCAGTGAAGCCTCTCGCCAGGATTCGAGCTTCGAATCTCCCGGTTGCTAGCCAAACGTGCTTCTAATTACGGCACGAAAGTTCATAATAAGGTGAGGAAAAATCCCATGCTCATTTTGTATGACAGAATGCATTCTTCTTTCTTCTTCTGTCTCTCTTCTTCTTCTTTTCTAAAACGCTTCGATTTCATTAATCATCAAGATATAATATTATTTAAAACAAAAATTATTAAATAAATATTATAAGAAGAATTCTAGAGTAAGAAACCAGAAAAACAATTGGGTAATTAAAAGCAATGTGTTAAACAAATATTAAATAAATTTCGAACCAAAGAAAAAAAGAAAATGGCTGAAATATTTGTAAATCAAAATCAACATTGAACACTAAATATTTTTTTAACAAAAATGTTTTTGAAAAAACTAATTTAGAAGACATTTACTAAAATCAAAATTAATTTTAAGTAAAAATAGTATTTTAAGTAAAAATTTAAATTCATTCTTTGTTTGTTATACATATATACATAATAAGCAAAGGATATTTTGCATGATGAGACTATATGGCACTCTATTGAATCCTCAACAGCTACAGTAAAGGATACAACAGCCTTAATTGTAATTCCGTTATTTAAACGAACCTAAAACGAGATTAAATACAATTTCGATCTCGGCCAAGAGGCAGCTTATAACGTCCCTTAAAGTACGCTACTTATGGCCAAAACTGCAAAGAATTTATCTCCAAAAATGCAAAGAATCTCTCTCTTAGGTACGGGAAACGTTACTCTTTTCCCAGAGAATTCTAGCGTCTGCTGCTTGATATTTTATATTTAAAACTGCAAAATCTACGTTGATTGTGTTTGAGTGCAGATAGGCACTGCGTTTTTTTTTATTTTCGTCACAGTCCTCTAAGAGGCTGACTTTAGTGTACATTAAATGGCAGCAATGGGCACGTTTTCTTTCAAACAACGTAAGTGAATTTTAAAGTGTTACTGGAAAACTGAGAATATGTGCGAAGGCGGGCAAAGATAATGAAGAATGGAATCTGATACTCCTCTACATTCATGTGTAACAATTACGAGATTACGGGACAACCTTCAGGAAGAAGGAACTATGTGTTATGAGAAGGAATGATGATACACGAAATAAAAGAACAACAACTGATGAAGTGCGAGGATGGTATTACAGACTTTCAGAATGTAAGCCACAAAGCCAAGGACACCGAATGTACTACAGCAAACGGTTGCTATTTGAGAACCTAAAACTACAGGATATGAAATACAAAAACATTTTATATACCAAATTTTTATTTTATTTAACTAGTTTCATTTTAACATTGCTGTACTTCTACGTTCATCAATTTCCACCATAATACATTTCGTAGCTGAATTACTTAAACCTGAATAACATTCAGTCCCTTTTTTTTATTCAAAGAGTAATACGAACACCTGAACTGAAGGCCGACGAATTCAGTTTGTAGCTGGTTTGCTATCCTTATTAAGTATGTTAAATATTTTGGTCTAGGCACAGAGAGAAAGCTGTGCCAAATAGAATAAACTTCTTTTACAGCATCTGTTAATAAGAAACATAAAGTGTAAGTGATGTAAGCAAAGTGATTTCCTCCAAAAGTCGAGCCAAATTTTCTCTGCACATTTTCAGCATTTTCTTAAGTTAAAATAAGTACGGCGACTATTTTAGTTTGCCTTAGATTTATATAATCATTGAGTTTGTTGTTAATTCTTTTCTTTAGATGAAGGTAGTACAAATGGAAAAGGAAATCGCGAAACACTTTGTGCGCTAAAATATTTCTGCACCTTTCTCTGCTTAAACTTTTTGCGTCTATTGATTTCCTTTCCTTTCTCTTCTTGATTTTCGCCGAAACGTCAGTTCCAGTCCAATCTCCAAGGCACAAAACCGATCACCACCTCTAACCCTTCCTCCCTATAATCCGTACATAAAGCCTGAACCGGACGAAGCTTTCAAGACCAGCAAATAATGAATCGTCCATTTGAAGCATCCGGTATGAATCGTGAGGGGCTTAATGCACATTAAAATTTACGCAGTATTTACTTTTTTAGCTCTTAGTAAAGGATTTAATTCGTTTTATTTCCTGATTAACTTTATTATAAGATAAGAAGATGGAGATGCACTGTAGCTTTTTTAGATGGAGTATACTACAGTATTTCAGATGTACAGAGGGTGTTTACACATTTTCAGAACAAATTCGGGGCCGCTTAATTAATGTTTAAAGCGCAAAGAGTATTTTTAAAATGTTCAGTCTGAAAGTCTTTTTTCTAAACTATGCATCTGCATTGTGATTTCGGTTACAGTAGCGCTTTTCGTAGAATTTCAAGGGGGTATTGATTTCTATTCTTCTTCGATTATTTTTCAGTGTTCATCAATCGTGGCATATTTGCGCTTAGAAAAGGCCTTTTTCAAGAGAAAAAAGGCACAATAGTCCATACTGGAAAATTCAGACGGCTTTACAGGAATGCTTTGAAAATGCATATTGGCAACACTTTTATTAGTCTTCATTTTTTAAGAAATACAGTGATACTTTTCGAAGTATCACTTATTGCTTTCTCTTGATGAAGTTTCACTCTTTCAAAGTCATTGGGATAAAGAAATTGATTTTGTTTTATATAAAGGCAATAACACTTTCCGTTGATAGTATATTGGCTACATTTTTTAACACTTTCTTCTACTCTTCTTATTTTTAGTTGCATTTTTCCTATTGTGCGATAATCCTGCAACAGTCATAAAGGCCCCTACTTTACTACTAACTTTTATCGCACTGACAGAACCAGCTTTGTGTATTTTTTTCTTTTCGTTTTCGATAATAAATAGACTATTTTTTGTCATGCTTCATCAAAAGCCACAATTTATTTCCATTTATGTCCTGCTAAATAGTTTTCATACAAGTAACATATTAGTCTGCTTTGAGCCGCACACATTGTAGAAAGCTGGTGAACATATGCGTTTTAGCTTTCTTAACTTGTAAATCTTGGTTATTATTTCATTTATTGTTTCTACAGATGTATTTAAACACTTTACAATTCATTCCTGTGTCGACGAGTTTCCTCTAGTTACCAATCATTTAATTTTGAAAACATTAGTAGCAAGAAGTACCTTTTTCGGATATTCATTTGAAGACTTCTTTCCATGTATAAATAACGACTGAAGGTTTTTCAATTTCTATTAATAATGATGCTTATTTTGCATTTCAAAATTTTATTACAATACATGTCACAACATTTTTGAAATACGATACAGAAATATTTATCTTCGGAAAGCGCAAAAACATGTCCTTCAATCCACAGCCTGTTTACATGCGACGTTTTGAAAGAAGACTAAAAGTAACAGACGATATTTCTCATTTCAATAAACCAGAAATGTTTATTCCAAATCATTCTTTTTCTTTAATTAATTATTCTTTATTGAAATCTTTCTAAAAATCTGTAAACACCCTCTGTAGAGTAAAAAGCACATTTTTGGATACGAAAACGTAGGCAATAAGCTTGACAAATGGAAGCTGTTTTATGTATGTTTCTGCTTTTGATTAAACATTTTGTAATATTCTCAAGCAATATGCAACTATTATCATTGTTTTAGTACTAAATAATCTTTTTCAAATTATTTTAAATATCTACACACCCATTAGGGTAAAGCTCTGGACTTTGTTCATTCTTTTGTCTAATATTTAAAATACTGAGAGGCATTTTCATGTTAAAAATTTCATTTGTTTCTGTGCAATTAAACAGATGTGTAACAAAGTACGCTTTTATCGTGCAAGATAATTAAATATTTTGGTTTTTTGAGGCATATCCTAAGTCTTTTTTAACTATAACTAAAGATAATTGTATGAATTTGAAAGAAACAGTTTTGAAACAGATAGGATTATTTTCTCAAAAGTACAAACTTATGGTTCAGTCGAATTTGTTCGTTGAGAACAAGTACAAACTATCTAAATACGTAATAATAATTCAAAAAGTGAAGTATCTTAAGTTTCGGGAATTTTGTCTGTAAAACGAAGATTTCGTCACGTTCTGAAACTCACAAACGGAAGTGGAAAATTTTAAGATCCGTCTCACCTAAGTAGATGAAAGACACAGTGAATGCTATTAAAAATCTATTATTTAAGTAGAGGATAATTTTTTAATTCTAGCTTCAAGATTCGCAAAAAATAATGGATATAGTTCCAGTAATAGTATTTACATCCTAAACTTCCGTTAAAAACACTTAATTTACAGTTCTGTGCGCGACTTAGATTATTTGCTCACTTGTTAGATTTTACTTTTGGTCTCTTAGCGCAATTTCTATTGAGAGTAAAAGTGATGACAAATATGAGGCTGTGTTTTCTAACCCTGCTGCTACGCCAGTGAGCAATGGAGCTCAATCCGCAGTTTGTCCGAATATTTCAACTTAGAATCACAAATGTACTCAGGGATCCTAACCAAGTATTGTCAGTATCATTATTAGTAACAGCACTGGTTATTGCTCGGGTTGCCTCAGAAGTGAGGTTTTGATGCTGGTTGCTGTTATCCATTTTTAGTCTGTTAGAACCATCTGCATTTGCTGAAAAAAACCATTTATTGCTGAAGACCCCTATTAAGAGTTGTAGTTTATGTTTTTATCAATAGATGGCTCCATTAGTAGAGGCTAAAATCCAAGCTCTTCGGCTATCAGTAGGGACAGAATTTGAATCCCGTAGTATCTCAAGGTATCAATCTAAAACGTACTTGGAGCTTAGGTTCCTAGATGCCGATGTCATTTACTACGGGCGAATTGGAGATGGTTTGTAGCCGAATAGACCCTTTAGGTGTTTTGTTTTGTTTTGTTTTGATAATCCAGATAAAGTATGTGCATGTGACTCGCAAGTTAACTCTATGAGTTGGTGGACATGGTCTGCTGGAGAGTTTAGGTATTGGTTTTCGGGGCGGAGAGCATGAGCGTCTATTCAGAGTTGCTGTGACGCAACTATATTTGCCAGCCGATGTAGAGAAGAAACCAGTAACCATCTTTGGTCACAAGGTCAAGGTATGGTACTGGTTTTTCTATTTCCTTTCTTAAACGTTCGTGGTGTCTTTCTATTTGTTAGAAAGAAAACCTTGTTTCTTGAGACCACTATCACATATTCTTCTCGTGATATGACGACTTAAGAGAGTGAGCTTGGCGCCCAAATGAAAATCGCAGTGATGACAAGAGAAATCATGGCAATCCCCAGCTGCATCATTAATGGAGTTAGCTTTCGTTGTAAAGTCACTCAAGTTTCGTAACTTTTATTAAGTCTTATATATATATATATACAGGCATGTAGACATGATAAAGCAAATAAACGCTGGAAATTAGTGTTTATAAGAATCCAATATTACTGGACAAGAACTCAACGACAAAGGCACAAATAAATGGAAAAGAAGAAATTTATGTTATAAAAATGTATTGAACTAAAATATAAAATTCGGAGTTTCTTATCACTCACTTCATTTGCCTCTCTAGCATATTGACAACCCGAAGTAATCAATCAAAACAATTCCAATCACATTTCGTAATAGCCAAATGAGGAACTGTTGTTAAATTTGAATTGATTCGATCTGATTAATTAAACTCCACTAAAGAAAAGCTTAAACGAAAGTCTATGTGCCAATGGGAAGGGATGACTTTGTGGAGGATGCTCTAAGAGAACTGCCTCGCATTCGCGTTATACATAGAAAAACCCACAACTACGCTCAGGTAACCAAATCATTAGCCGAGATTTGAGTCTGAGACGAACTACCAGTGTTCAGGTATCTTTTCCGCTCGGTCGCTAATGGAGTTGATAAATATGGAATATTTTATAATTATATAAATTAAAAAAATTATAATAATTCCAAAGGTTATCCTTGCACAATACTCCCTCAAGTCGACCTGATGAGATGAGACTTTTTTTGAAGTATCAAAGAAAAATAACACATTTTACGAAGAAATATGCATGACAACAATCAGTTTTTTAAAGCAAATATACAGGGTGGTTATAATTAAAATGACTCTATTCAAACCCATCTAGAACCAGTTCTATTTATTGAATTTTGATGAAACTTGGTACATACGTTATATTTGAAAGAAATGGAGAAAATATGGAGAAAAGATTTCTGCAATTAAAAAATAGTTCAAATTTACCACGAGAGGGATCTGAGGCACCTAAAGGGCAGAACATCTGTCAGAATGCGCTCAGTATGTGCTCCATTGACATCAATTACATGTTGAAAGTGCATTAGTGTTCAAAGGTAGCGCGAAGAAACTCTAGAGGGATTTCAGCAACATGGCGTGTAATGCTGACTTTCAACTTAGTCCTAATTCCTCCACCAGCAATCACAGTGATTCAAGCTGGGTGAATGAGGACGCCAAGAATCAGGAAAAATTCTGGATATTACACAATTCTTGCCAAAGTTAGCATGAAGCAGTTCTTTGACATCGCACTCAATGTGGAGAGTTGCACCATCTTGCATGAAGACAGTGGTATGCAATTGTCGTTCCTGTAAAGCAGGAGTGACTTGCTGTCGAAGGAGTTCATTGTAGTGACTCGTGACATAGCACGTTTTAGGATTTTGAGGAATGGAGTTTCAAAGAAAAATGGTCCCAGCATAAAATCAGCATTAAATCCACACCATGCAGTTACATAATCAGAATGCACTGCTTGTTAGTGCAGGAACTTAGGAGGTGAAGCATCCCATATGCGGCAGTTTTGATCATTCACAGCTCCATCTAAAAATCGTGTGCCTCATCGGACCATAGAATTTTCCAAGGCCACGTGTCATCAATATTCATTCTCGCCGAAAATTGGCAAGCAAATTCAAAGCATGTTTGGTAGTCTTGACGTTATAGCATTTGCACCATGTAGATCTTATACGGATATACCATTTTGAAACGGATAGCAGAATTTTTCGTGTTGTTGACCGAGGAATCGCCAATTCACGTGACACCTATCGAGCATTTGCTGAAGAACAGCCGCAACTGGAGGATCTTTCAACCACAGCAGTAGCGACTTCTTCGACAGTTTCAGTCGCAACTGGTTTCCGCCCTCTTCCTGGCAGCACACCCAAGTTTCCAGTCTCTTCAAATTTCATAATCATCTTCTTCAAACCCTTCTTCGATACTGGCCCGTTTCGCAATCCCTTTAAACAACGATATTCACGCAGTGCAGCTAAGCTATTGCTGCCGTTCTGACAAAACAGTTTTACCAATAAAGCTTGATCTTTCTTCTGAAAGGGAATGATTAATGGTGACAAAGGCACGCAGAATGATTTTTCTGTCTCTGACTGCAAGTCTCTTTATAGATTTGATTAATAAAATTGCTATCTGGTGGTCAAAATTTGAACTATTTTTATTGGAGAAATCTTTCCTCCCATGATCCGTATAACATATTATTACGGATTTTGCATTTATTTAGCGATTTATTTAGAATTTTAATTTAAATTGTTTTATTTTCCGGTGCAAAGCAGACGAATTTAAAGAAAAAGCTTCGTCGGAAAAGTAAAAAATACAAGAACACGCGCATTTAACATTTAATAAATAAATATTTCGTAATTGCTGTTGCCATCCAAAAAAATTGAGAAAATAGATTTTACCAGAATGTTCTCGTGAATAATTAAAAAGCTTATAAAAGCCGAATTAAAACACCTCAGTTTAATTGTAGCTGTTTTAGGCGAACTGTTTGTTTACTTAATGCTGTTATTGATTGTAGCGCATTCGCTGTCAGGTAGAATTAGTTTCTCTGTTTTGAATTGAGTTCTGTTTGACATTTGAGATATTGTGATATTGCACGAATATCTTCGAGGAAATATTTCAGCATTTTGTTTTATTTCTTGAGAAAAGAATAAATTTTATTAACTTTTTAAGGACTTGTGCATTCAGCCCATTACGAACACATTCGTACATACACTCACGTTTGTGAAAATTGCAACACCAAGAAGGAATCGTCATAATTGAATGCAATTTAATACACAGTTGAGTGGTAGTGGTACAAATAAATGATTAAATGTTCAAAGCAAACAAACAAGAACAAGAGATCAGAATCAGTATTTTGTGTGGCCACCACGCGCCGCAATAAGTGCTGCTACACGACGTGGCATGGAGTCAAACAAAGTTTGAATGTCTGACTGAGGAAGAGCATTCCATATCGTTTGTACGCGTACCCAAAGTTCGTCTGCAGACGCAACAGGACGAGGATCACGAGCAAGACGCCGACCAATGACATCCCACACATGTTCAATTGGCGACATATCCGGGGAACACGCAGGCCAAGGAAGAAGCTGTACCTGCTGCGCTGCAAAGAAGGATTTAACAATCCGAGCAGTATGAGGGCGGGCATTGTCCTGTTGAAATACAGCGCCTGGCAAGCTTTGAAGGAAGGGAACAGCTTCGGGCTGTAGAACTTCACGGATATACCGGTTGCTGTTCAGATTGCCCACAATTCGTAGCAATTGAGATCGTCTATGATATGCTATGGCGCCCCAGACCATAACTCCGGGTGTTCGTCCACTGTGGCGTTCGATAATGCACTCCGGAAGGTGGCGTTCACCGGCATAGCGTCTGACACGAATGCGGCCATCATGGTACCACAAATTAAAGCGGGATTCGTCAGAAAACACGACATGCTGCCAATCAGCACGCCAGTCTCTATGCTGATTGGCCCATTGTAGCCGCAGGCGGCGATGGTCGTGCGTTAGGGGGATCCTGTATAAAGGAGTCCGTGCGCGCAGTCCACACTGCAGCAGACGTCTACGAATTGATGAAGCACACAATGAAACACCTGTAGCTATTGACCACAGTGCTGCCAATTGTCTAGAGGAAGCTGTACGGTCCGTCCGCGCCATGCGGACCAGGTGTCTATCATCGCGAGCTGACGTCACATTTCGGGGTCCACTCCCGGATTTCCGAGTTGTCCGACACTCGTCCGTCCACTGCTTCCAAACGCGCATCACTGTGCTGCTGTTACGCTGCACACGAGAGGCTACTGCACGATACGACAATCCAGCTTCACGAAGGCCGATGATTCTCCCTCGTTCAAACTCTGTAAGTTGTTCAAATCTCGCTCTCTTTCGTCGACGAGGCATAAGTACAGATTGAGTTAACGTTTACCACTAGCAGATAACCACCGATAACCATACACGCCTCGCTACAGCCGTCTATTTATTCGGATCCATCAGCCGTTCAGAGGGTTCTGAGTCTCTAACTGATTAAACTAAGAGAAAAAAGCTCGTTGAGTGCTATGTTGCAAGCGGCAGCTTTGAAACTGTTTTTTTTATATTGCATATCATTTTTTGTTAGAACTGTCTTTGGATTTCGAAATGCAATAATAAACAGAGACTTTGTCTACTTGGCCTATTATTTTCTAAGAGTCATTTCAGGAAATGGCTTTGAATTTCCGCCGCACGCCGCGAGAGCTGCTGAAAAATTCAGCTTTCATAGGATGCAGGAAATCAAAGTTGCATACTTTATTTTCCTCTGAGCCCACCAGCGGCCGAGCGGTAAAGACGCTGAACACTGGTAGTTCGGTCCGAGGTTCGAATCCCGCGAACGGGCTGGCTGCATGGGCGTTTTCGTGGTTTTCCCCATGTGTAACGTTTATAGGAGCCAGTTTCCCTCAGAAAGTCCTCCACGAAGGCATCCCTCCCCTTAGGCAGATAGCCCTCGTGTGCTTTGCCATAATTGAATAACCTAACCTAACCTATTTTCCTCTGTGTTTATAACTAGCCTTCTTGAAAGTTGCATGACATACCCTCGATCAGCATAAGATGACGTGAGTCGTAATGACTCGAAAACGGATAAATAGTAAAAAGCTCTGTCAGAAAAAATGGAAGAAGAGAGAGTATAGATAGGGAATGATAGTCCGTGTGTATGGATGACCTGATTGTATTTTGAAAAAAACAGCAGTAACAGAGGAGAGAATGAAACAGAGTGTGAATTGCACTGAGTTTATTTTGGGAAAACAAGAAAAATTAAGTACCTGTGTAACGTTTCCGAGCTTTTATGGAAAAATAACAAGACGGGATTGTCTTTTTAAATTTATTTAAAACTCAACAACAAATTCATTCATTCGTGGTTAAATAATGGATGAATAGCGTAAATTGTTACATTGCTATATCTTACAGAAGGGA
>KK119619.1:3477-45803 GCA_000611955.2 Stegodyphus mimosarum | reverse complement strand
ATATAATTATTTCTGCAGTAAAAGTTCATGTAAAATTATTACGCGAATGACAAGTATGCTTATGTTTTTGCAAGGCTGATAGCATACAGTTCGTGGTAGTGCTTAAAAATATACAAGAAATGAATTTCTAATATATAAATATTCATTATTAATTAATTTTATGTCAACACATATCTATCTCTTGTGTTAAACACAGTGTTAACTTCCTATGCTGCACAGAAATAGATCGTACAACAAAAAAATTACTTTGGCTGTTTTAAAATTAATAATTAGATTTGTGAATTATTTTTGCAAGATTTAAGTCTACGAATTAGATTTTCATGGAAAGGTTTCTCAACGTAGAAAGCAGAGTACAAATGGTTTATTACTATGTTTATGCTTTGAAATACAATGATTATTTTTAACTTTCACAGCATTAAAAACAATATAACGTTAAAATGGTGTGGTAAAAGTAACAAATTGCTTTAATTTTAAAGGCTCAAGCTTTCAGTTAGTATTAGGAGGGGAAAACATCAAGTTCCACAGTTGGCAATTAAGAATGGATATTAGCAAACTGCAAATCAATTAATTGCAATCGAAATTATCTGCAATCAAATTAAACTTCAATCAAAGTTATTATCAATAAACTGCAATCACAACTATTAAATACAGATGAATCTATTTCTGTTTATCTGCCATTTTATAATTAAACATTTCACAAGTCGTTCTCAAAAATGCTTTATATCATCCATACAATGTAGTAAATCTGTTTTAAGTCAAGACGATTATCTAAATTTAAAATATTAAAAACCTATATTGTCTTGTTTTTTTATAGCAACATATCTGCGTTTGTTCCTGCCATTAGTATTTTCCAATAGTATAATAGTTATCTATAACTTACCCGTGTTTTTCTCATTCATTTTGTTAACCTCTGAGGCCCAGCTTTCAAAGAAAGTTTTTATGAAACAAACTTGCTTCATTACAATCATAAGTATATAAGGTATTTCTCCCACCTTCTTCGCATGCCTTCGTGGTGTAGTGGTCTGCATGCTCGACGCGTAACCGAGAGGTCCGTGGTTCGATTCCCGGCGAAGGCGTTGCTTATTTTTCACCTCTCCTGCTTCGTAATAACCTAATGACTCTACAAGTATACACTAATGCATTTATCATAAGAATAGCTGCTTTGACAATTAGTCACATTCGGCAATTGTATCTGCTTCTGCTGCTTCACCAAAAGCAATTTTACGAATTATTTCATGATGAATTTTAATCTTTTTACCTTCTTCCACCAGTATTAATGTTTATATATCCTAAAATGTCGAGACTTGTACATATTGACATAGTAGCATATAAAGCTTGAGTCCTGCGTTCTCTTAACTAATGATGGAAATCGTCTCAAATATTAGGGTACAGATCTGAAAGACGTTCAGGCCCTTACACGATTTGAATTGGCATCTTTCTATTTTGGAAATACCTTTAGCGTTTAACGTTTCAGTTTGTAAAATTTCAGTTATAAACTCGAAGGAATTCAGTACACATTAGCAACTTAACTTTGCTTTACTATTTTTCTGATATTTATATACAATTTCGTTTCTCTAACTAAAGATAAATATGTTTGTTGTTGTCACGTATTTGCTTTAAAATCACCAACATTCATGTGCTTCTTAGCATGCTAGCCAGATAAGCTGCAATAAGAATAGGGCTTCAAAACAAAGTTTACTAGACTTGTAAATATAATACTGCCAAGATAAGTGCATCCATGTGAGGTTTATTTCAGATAATCTGTTATTTTTTATTTTTCTTGCGACTCTATTTCTTCCGTCAGCCTCCATCAAAATACAAACTGAGTTGAGTAGTTTAAATAGTGAGTAAACTTGTGGTTTAGAGAGGGAGATTTATGGTAGCTGAACACTAAACGTGTTTATTTTCATAATCGTCTTCCAGTACGCCAGTCTGACGTTAGCGAGTGTTTTTATATTTAATAGCTTGCAGGGTTAAAACCCCAGGTGTTGGAGATAGGTTAATACGGCATTGAAAGTTATCTTCAGTATTGTATACATTTAAATATGCGCACACTGTGGCCATTAAAATTGCTACACCTGAAGGTTAGCATGCAACAAATGTCAGATTTGCATGAAAGCTACTATACTGAAATATGCAAATAATCGGTATTCCAACGCATGTGCACGCAACTATGAACAGCGCTATCCACATTGTGTGTAATATGAAAGATTGCACAGTGCGCTTCTTCTTTGAAATCGCGTATGAACAATGCTTGTCTGTGTAAAGGTCGTATAATACCTTATAAAAGAAGGAGAAATTTGTGCCAATGGACTCGGAATTCGACTGCGGTATGATCGTTGCATTATCGGGACTGCAATTTATCGTTCCGCAACACTGTTGGTTGTATTGGTCGGGATCTCATTACTGTCAGGCGAATATGGAATCGATGACTGTAGGAGGGCCAAACTGAACACCATCCAGGATCTCAGCGGTCCAACGCTACTAACGCCCTTCTGCACTCTGCTGTCCTCTTGGCATGGCGGGATCTCACAGTCATGTCCCATACTCTGAATCAGGAACATGGTTCATGTGAAGGACACCAAATGTCGGCACAGATAGTGAAACGACATCTACAGAGCCGCGGACTATCAGTACGGCACCATTGTTGCGGCTTCTCTTGATGCTGCAGCATTGACAGGCGTGCCTAAGCGATGCGACGAACGATGACAATGGACACAGGAGTGGCACCACGTCATCGTTTCAGACTTATACCGGTTTTGTTTACAGAATCATCATGAACGCACCCGTGTATGGAGGTACAGAGGAGAAAGAACGTTGTCAGTTTTCATTCACCATTGTCATATAGGCCGCGCACATGGCGTGTTGGTATGGGGTGCCAAAGGGTGCACGTACCGGTCACCTCTTGTTCGTATAGCTGGTAAACAGCCGTAGTTACATTTCTGACCTATTAAGGCCCAGGACTGTATCCTACCTTCAAAGCCTACGTGGCGTCATCTTTTAACAAGATAATACAAGATAGCATGTTGCCTGTGCTATCCTGACCCTCATTAATAGACAGGGTTGCCCTGGCCCCAGCACGTACTCTAGGTCTACCACTTACTGATAACATCCGGTCCTGATTTGCCGACAGACTGGCATGCTCATTTTCCAACCATTATGACTGATGAACTCTGACATAAAGTTGAAGCCGCAAGGAAGCCGTGTTTGAAATCCAAACTTAGTTCGACTGGATGCCCAACTGGATTACAGCCGATGTGGCTACCAGAAGTGGCAATTCTGTGTATTGAATTCTGCACTCTGTGTACTGCAAGCCATATTCAAATTAAACCATGTCTTCCTCCCTCTTTACTGTATATTTATCATAAATAAAATTATGCTGTTTGCTTTTCTTCCTGGTGTAGGAATTTTAATGGCCAGCAGTGTATTTCTGTTTCCCCACAAGTAGTAGTGGCTAAGTTTTTTATTAAATTTTAATTGTAGTGCGAAACGTAACTTTTAATATACCTTTTAGTCAAGTTTTATTTTTTGCTTTTTGCCAGTATACTTAAAATTTAGAGTTTTAGCAAAGTGCGAAGACAAAAATTCATCAGAAGCACAGTTGTAATGTAGTCAACCAAGCTTTACTTTATAAGTACCTTTTTTCCTTTAAGGAAAGGGCAAACTAGGACACATATTTGACGCCAACAATAAATCTTCATTTTTGTGTAACGATCAGTTTTTTTTAGCCAGGCAACCAAAATGAATTTCCTTCCTCTTAAGGTGAACGCAGAGACTGGAGAGATCTACAAAGAGGACTATAATATTTTTTGCTTGTTAAATTTTGAAGAATAATGAAAAAAAAATCTTGATATCAGTTTTTGGTTTAAAAATTGTTTGCAAGAGGGAAAGAAAATTAAATTGTTTTTATGGTAAAATTTTTAGGCCATTAAAATAAATTTATTAAAATCGTATATTGTTGTAACCTATTTTGTTGTTAAATGGATTTTGTGTATTGTGATATGAAATACCACTAGCCTCAACTTTACACGGAGTTCTTGAAGGGAGTAAAATATGTGGAAACAGAAGCTCAATAACTGGGAAAGGAAAAAGTGTAGTTCAGAGAAAACTGTGAGTGGGCATATGTTATACGGATCAAATTAAGATGGCATCTTTTCCCGACAGCAGAGTTTTGGATTTAACTAATCCTTGGATTCATAAAGCTTTCTACCCTTTTCTAGGTCAACGCCGATAAATCTTACCAGATATTAAGAATGATAGGGAAATCAACAACGCCTGTCTGAGATCAAATACGCAACCATGAGTAACAACGTTCGGAGCAGCTGTTCTTAATACGCTTATTATATTATGTTGCTTTTATCCTGGGAGGAGAAAACAAGCACTGAACTTATAATCTTGCAGGAGACTAGAAGTGTAAATACTTTCGTTACTAAGCAAATATGAGTAATCCAAAGTAATGAGAATAAAATCCGTGAATGTAAAGAAAAAAATTATCTGATGAATTCTAAAGAATTAAGCAAATCCAAAACCACAAACTTTCATTTTCAAAAAATCATTTTTGAAATATGAATGCAGCTAAAATTATCAGTTATTGTAACTGCTTATGTTTCATTAAAAAAAATAATTTTATAATATTCAGGCTAAATTGTAGACCTTGCAAGCTAGAATATTTGCAAACTGTGTGGCGAAGTATTGCAGAATTCACTAACGTAAATGAAAGTCCAAAGAAGGGTTAAATGACTCCTTTATTCAACTCAAGTCTGGTTCACAGATGCCTCTCTCCGGCTTACAGGAAGCCTCCACTTGGGCTTTAACTTAAGATAGAAAATAAGAAACTAATTTAATCCTAACTAAACTAAAACCAGCCCATGCTGCACATAAATAACTAACAGAGTTCGGCGTTATTAAATATCACCAGCGAATAATAACAGGCTCTTAATAATACGGCCGAACGTCGTTAGATACGCTTAAAGTAACGACGCGGCCAGAAGGCAGAACACGCTCTACTAAGAACTTCTGAGCTTAATTAAGATATAATAACACGCCGAACAAGTATTCAAAAGTCAAACAACAAAAATCAGCGTTATATTTGCAAATGGTTTCGATGGTTTTACCGAACCAACATCCTCGGCTATCAAAGCTCAAATGAACAAGATAAAGTCAATGGTAGTAAAGTTGATAGTTCCGTAAAACGATCGAAACAAGTCCTGTAAAAATTAGTAAATATAACGCTGATTTCTGTCGTTTGACTTCTACATTAATACTTGTTTGACGTGTTATTCTCTCTTAATTATGGGAGCCCCAAACAGGCTTATGTTTTGCTTCCTTTTTTCCACGTGATGTGTTCACCATTTTGTGATTGTATGAGTTTGGAAGCCCCAAACAGGCTTATATTTTGCTTCCTTTTTTTCACGTGGTGTGTTCGCCATTTTGTGATTGTATGATTTTCGGTGAATGTTTTTCCAATTTTTTATGTTTGATTTACGTTTTACACATTTTAATTTTCTTATTTGATATTGTGCTTTGCATATCTGATTTCATGTTTTTTGGTTGCAAATATTTTGTTTCATATTCATTTTCAGTGTCAAATTTTCTAATGTTTTGAGCTTTATTATTGGTTAGTTAATTTAGTTTTATTTTCTGCATTGTTTATCATGCCTTCATCCATTAATTGTTTCACTAATTTCACGCCTAAAACGACCGAAATTTCTGAATTACCTTGACCGTTTTTAGTAAAGTGTAAACGTAAAAACATTTATCCCCAATTTCATTCAAATCAAATGTAATCAAAAATCTTTCAATCGCTTTTCAAAAATTCTCTTAAACTGCAAACTTGCCTTGCTTCGGTCCATCATAAGGGATACACGTCAACAGTTATCCAGAATTGAACATAAGCTATACAAGCTTCATCTGGAACTCGCTAATTCATATCCAAAATTCACTGCCATTGAACAATGGTCTAGAACTCAGACTGCGGTTTATCGTCATAAAAATACCGTTACATTTAAATTCGAAAAACTTCTTTTACAGTCTTCCAATTTAAGTAGTTTAAAAAATCTTCCTATTGTAAATTTTCAGCCAATAGTTGATATTTCTAGTGTTAGTTTTTCAGAAGATTAAGACAGAATTCTGAAATATAATTTTAACTTCTCACTAACCTCAAAACCCTCGATTCCAAAGATTTTGGCTTCTATCGAAAAAGCTTTCAAATTCAGTAAAGTTTCAGATACACAGAAAGAAATAATTAGGCATCTTACTGCTTATAATGTTAAATTCAAAAATAAGTTTTTGAAACCAAATCTAACCGCGAGAGAAAGAACTACAATGCAGGAAATTCATTCTAATCCGGACATTATCATTTCAAAGGCCGAAAACGGTGGCCAGATAATCGTCATGGACAAGAACACTTACATCGATGGTGTCCCTAAACTCTTAAACGATGGACCATATAATCCGATCCCTAAAGACCCTTCACCTTCGAACCTCTCAAAAATACAAACTGCGATCAAATCTTCACAAATTCTTTCGACTAACTTAAAACAGTCGCTTATCCCATCTGTTGCCAACTGTGCCAGATTATATGCTCTTCTCAAAGTTCATAAAAGTGGCATTCCTTTCCTCCCTATCAAATTAAGCACTGCCTCGTACCTGTTAGCTAAATGTTTAGTTTCTAGATTTTCAACTCTATTAGATAATAACATTTAAACCATAAAAATTTCAATAGAGTTTGTAAAGAAAGTTAAAAGCATTTCTCCTAGAAATTTACTCATGGTTTCCTTTGATGTAAAATCATTATTCACCAATGTTCCAGTGGAGGGTGCATTAAGATGTCCAGAAACCAGACTTCATGAATTTCATTTCTCTTGCATCGCAATTGATGAGCTAATTTCCGTGACTCAACTCTAATCGAAACAAATGCATTTTGTTTTCCAAAATAAGTATTACAAGCAAACTGAGGGATTAGCCATGGGAAGCCCCCTCAGTTCCAATCCTGGGTGATATCTACATACATTATTAGGAATCAAAAATATTTGAAACTTTAAATTTCTCTATAGGATTCCTCTAAGTAGACGATACATTTACCCTGTTTGACGTTAATAAGTATGATTTAAACAAAGTTTTCAAGAACGAATTCCATTGATCCTGCTATTCAGTTCACTTTTGAACGTGAGACATGCATTTCTAATCCGACTAAACAAAAGTTAGCTTCATTTTATTCCTATGTTTTCCGTGTACTTCAAGGTTGGTCCTCAAAATTGGCTGTTTATCAAGAACTAAATTATTTAAAAGCAGTAGCTATTGCAGAGGCTTTTCACCCAAAATTATTAATTAAGAAGTTAAAAAATTCTCATCTCAATACACCAAGAGGCACATTCTTGTTCTAGGAGATTATAAGAATTCTGTTCTCGTTCCTTTCTTTCCATGATTTAGGTATAAAATAGCACGTATTTTACAGAAATTTAACTTTCGGGTCGTTTATTCTTCTATCAATAAAATTAAGAGCTCCATACTTAAAGACCCCATTTCGAATAGGAATTCCTGGGTATTTATCGGATTCCTTGCCAATGTGGTTTAATTTACATTGGACAAATTAAGAAAGCCTTAAAATTTCGCGTGAAGGAACATGAGGCATATTTTAGAGAAAGGGAAACACGGAAGTCCTCTGTTGCCCAGCATTATTGGTCCAAAAATCAAACTTTAAATTTTTCTGAAACCAAAATTATTCAGAAAACATCTTCCATTGGTGAACTGGATTTTCTAGAGGCGTCTCACATTCAAAAAAAATCTTTCTATTCTAGTTAACGACACTAATTCCAATCCATCTTTGCCTTCAGTCTTTAAGGAAATTATGTTTTAGTTCTCGTTTCATTAATAGATGGCGCCAGTAACTTAACTCCTGACCAACCATTCTTACCTAATCACTATATCTTATCTCGTTCATATACGCTTTGAGAGCTGAGGATGATGGCTCGGTAAAACCATCGAAACTAGTCCTGTAAAAATTTGCAAATATAACGCTGATTTTTGTTGTTTGACTTCTAGATTAAAACGTCTAGCCTCTTCTACCGAAACTCCCATATAAATACTGCTTCTACCTGATTTACACAAAACGCGGTTCTGAAAACTCATTCTGGTAGAGGATTGTAGGTAGAAAATAAGGAAGTAAAGTACAGCTTATTCAAAAATTAAAATAACTATTAGAAAATTAAAATAAACCCCTACAGTTTAGTTTCAAACTTTTAAGCAAACAAAAATAATAATTCTGCTGTTGAATTTCTCAAACTATGATTCACTCTCACATACAGTAAATACACATAGTTTTCGATGCCGAACGAGATGTAGGTCAGAGTACAAATTTCCTTTCACCGAAGAAAATAATTTTCTACAAACAGGAACATCATCCTAGGTAACAGATTATGAGATAAATGGCGAATTAAATATAGTACAAGAGACCACATTTTGATGTAAGCATTTTATGATCAGTTGTGTGCATCTGTCGCTTAAGTTCTTTATATTCAATTTTAGATCATATTTTTTATGTTCGTCTCACCCGTTTTTGCATGTGTTTTTATGCATTATGTCCTTCAGTAATTATGATCAATTGTAAATTTTATAAAATTATCTTCCGGATGTCACTGATAGGCACAAAGCGTCGGTGGTAACCATGATTGATGCGTTACCGTACGCAAACAACATCATAGTTCAGCAATTCCAAACAGGAAATGTGAAAGACTATTCTTATAACCCAATCGAATGTTAACCTAGCAGATTAAGAAGTTCATTTGCTGTAAGTGCTATAGGTTGCAAATTCTCTTATGACTAAAATTCATTTGAAATATATGCGGACTCAGACTTCAAAAGAAATATTTCTGTAATTGTATTTTTCATTGTCCGATAGTATTTCCAAATAAAGTTTTCTTTCCAAATACCTTCCCAGCAGTTTTATTGCATAATCTATTTTAATAAAAGAGCCCCGAAATTATTCTAAATATAATTATCAGAATTTTGAGTGCTCGTAATATTAATATTGTTACTTACAGGCATATCAGCTCCTGAACCTGTCCAGCAACATGAGAACCGCATTTCCTGAAACGACTTTCTTTGAAACAGAGAGACAAAAACTGGACCTTTATGTACAGTTTAGGTTAATATGTAATAAATCCTCAATATCGAAGAAAAAAATTATTTGAATAGTTAAAAGCAAAAAGTGTTAATAGAATAATTTTGACTAAATTTGCTTTCTATTCTGCAGTAATGCAATGTAAGCTTCAAATAATCATTCTTATACTTTCTGCGGTTTACACCTGTGTATCCTAACACATAACACCAGAATTTTAGTAATAGTTGATTCCACATACTGCACAAAATATTTTCTTTTGAGTATATGTACTTACATTAACATTGAAAGGAATTTTTGCCTTTCTCGTGGTTTTACTGGTAGCAAGTTCAATTTGAAGTCGGAAGTTCGGAGGCTTCATTACTGTCTAGGGCATAGCTGGTTTCTCACATATCCTGCTCCCCAAAGTTACATAACGTTTATACCCATCACTTAAAATATTATCGCATACCCATTACTTGGGTTTGTGCATACCAAACAGTTCATAAGATCCTCAAGGTTTACACATTCAACAAAACTTCTTGATATTGAACAGGCATCTACCAAAGACAGTCGAGCAAATAAGATATTTTCTACGATTTCTACTTCTCTCGAAATTGTTGCAAATATATGACGTCATTTTTCATCTAACTCTTACAGGAAAATTTATGTTTAATTTTAAACCGTTCTGATTTTTATAATTTTTATTTTGTCTTCTAACTCTTTTCAAATCTTTCTCTTGTGAAAACTTCTTAATTAGCCCCCATTAACCCATTTTTAATTTCTAAATGAAATAGGAAAGTCTATTTCAAAATTTATTTGTAGAATGAAACCATGTTTCATTAAATCTGCTCGAGTTCTAAAACATGTTAATTTATTCTTCCTTTTACTGGACAAAGTCTTTTAGAAAGCCAAATTATTTTGCATATTATATGTCTATAATCTTGTGCACAAGAAGCTGTTTTATTTATCTTCAGTAACTGTCTACTCTACTCCTAATGCTATTATGCTATTTTAATTTTTCTTTACATCCCCCTTCTTTTAAATGCCAAGGCGTTCTTTCTTTCTCCTTTGGCGAAAATATACATTAGTGCTGTATATATTCATTGCAGTTTGCATGCATTTAAAATTCTTTCCACTGACTCAGGCTCCCCATTTCCGCAAATCTCTCATCTTAAGCTTTTACATTTTTTATTGAGAAATTTATTCGTCTAGACTGTGACGCTGTAGGTCTTATGTTATGAAATTCGCATTTCTATTTTAAAACATACTGTGCATTGGAAGCAGATAAATGCACTGAAAGTCAGTCAGATATTTAAGAAATTATTCGAATTAACGCAGTAAATCTCTTCAGCGTTTTCAAGAACTAAGTGAAATATTTGGTATTACATATCTGGAATAGCTGCACGGAACTGATTAAGATATTTTACTTTAAATTAATAATTGAAAGTGATTAATAGCAGTATATTCATTGAATTACGTCTTGGTCACTTAACAAAGAATATTGTGGCTGAGTATAACTTTCCTGGAGATTCCTCCATATCTGTGATTTAGTTTATTTTGTTCACATGTCATTTATTGTTTGTGTAGCATTCCATACGCTGATTTTTCCGCTGCTTGTGCTCTCGGCTTGCTGTGAATATTATACCTGCTTGTGTTTTAAACCTCTTGTTTTTTTAAAGACTTGGCTAGAAATAAACTAGTTAAACTGAGCTATATATATATGGTGAAAAGATATTTTTAAGGAGATGAAGTAGTTCAGATGGCTCTTTTACGGTAAATTTCTAATGAAGGTATTTCTTAATTTTGAATATTGGTTGTTTATACAATAAGTTGGAGAAATGACTATGAACGCGAAATTCTTTTTATAAACGAAATATACATCTAACTCCATTTTTCACTTTAAAAATCAGAAATTTAAGATCTTGAGTTACCCAAGCTGAGAATATGTTATATAACAAAATGTTTAACTAGACATTATTATTTACTCTTTCAATAGTCTCACTATAAGATATTTTCTCCCTTCTTTCAGCATGCCTTCGTGGTGTAACGGCATCACAAACGGCGCGTATTCGAGAGGTCTAGGCTCGAGTCCCAGAGAGGGCATTGCTCAGCTTTTCATGTCTCCGGCTACAAAATAACTTAATGACTTTTCAGCGGCTTCCGAACTAAAAGGTGATGGACAATAATTCGTCACCATCAGGATGTGGTGATTGCGTCCCCTCATCCCCAGTCGCCCTTTAAAAGGGAGAGTATATAAGGTATTTTCTCCCTCCTTTTTGCGTGCCTTCACGGTGTAACGGTAGCACACTTGGTGCGTATTCGAGAGATCCAGGTCGGAGTCCCGACTAGGGGATCGCTTATTTCTCACGTCTCCAACATCAAAATAACCTAATGTCTCTACATCACTTAAACTTTTCTATCAATAGCATGTGTCAGAAAGAGAATTTTTTTTTTTTGCTAATTAAAAAAATAATAAGGATACTGGCAGGCAAGCCGTAACTGGAGCAACCTGGGCACCCTACGCGAATGTTTATACTGCATAATTTCGGAGTTTAGTTCACAAATCGCATAGATATGTGATAATCTTTAACTTGATAAAAAAAACTTCCTTAAATGAAAAATGGCTGATTATGGAATGATTCAGAATGATGCTGGATACTTTGAAGACATTAAGTGAGGAAATAGATTCCTCTAATGAATATGAAAGGGCTGTTTATCTTAAATTTATTTGTTAACATGTTAATTTATGACAATCTTGATATTGAAGGGTCTTGATATTGAATTTGAAATGAAACTTTAATTAAACATTAGAATCTAATCAAAGGAGCGACACATATAAAATAATACGATAATTTGGACTAAAGATAACTTTAACCCAAAAGTAAGGATGAATGAGTGTAACACATTTACCAGAACTGACGTCTGTTAACTTTGATATAATTTAACCTCTCGAAAGTTGAGAACATTCTATTTGATTTGTTGTTTTGAATAAGGTTGTGAAATGTACCATAGGTTTTATTAAGAAAATATCTGCGAACTACCAACGAATTGCAGTCCTCAAAAGTGAAATCGCAGCACCTGGAAAGAATGCTCGTAGAGTCATGCAAATTGCAGGATCGAGAGTTGTGAGATGGATATGCAAATGATTAAAAAGTGGACATATAAAATTATTATAAACCAATTTATTCAGTATCTAATGTGTCCATCTCGGGCAGCGATACAGGCCGCAATCCGGCAAGGCATGCTATCAATAAGTTAATTGAAGGTTTCCTGAGGTAGACTTTGCCAAGCCACATGCACTGTTGTACGCAGATCATACAGGGTTTGCTGCCATGGTCCTCGGTTAATGTCACGTTCAATGACATCCCACAGGAGTTAGATGGGATTCAGATCTGGAGAGGCTACCGGCCAGGGTAGGATTTCAAATCCGGTCAGGCTGTTATGACGCCATACGACATGCGGCTTTGGCGTTGTCTTGCTGGAATACCCTGCCAGGTGCGTTCTACAACCAGGGCAGAACAACAGGCTCCACAACTTGCGTGATGTAACGGTCCGCTGTCAAACTGCAGTTAATGTGTACCAGGGGCGTCTTGTGATCAAACATTATGCCACCCCAAACCATAATGCCCGGTGCAGACCGGTGTGACGCTCGGCGAAATGGGCTGTTTTGTAGCGTTCTCCGGGTCGCCGCCATATACGTCGACAGCCGTCTTTCCTCCACAGACAGAAAACAGATTCATCCGTGAACAAAATCCGATGCCATTCGATGGTCCATGCACTATGACGCTGACACCACACCAGGCGTTTATTCTTGTGCTCAGCAATCAATGTTACCCCTGTGGCTGGTATACGGAAACGTAAATGTACTTCTTGCAATCCGTTGCGTATAGTTTGGGTGGACACAGATCCACCTGCTCCTGAAGGCAACTGGCTTCGGATGTCACGTGACGTGCAGAAAGGGTCTCCAATAGTTGACCGCCGAATACGCCGGTCTGTGCGTTCTGAAGTGTACTTGTTCGCACCACTTCCTCTTCGAAGTGCACATACACCTTCCTGAATCCATCATGTGACACAACTTTGGAAGGTACTCCCGTTGTGCCCAACACGAGTGACTATTCCAAACCAAGTTCATGTAGTTCGATAATACGGTCACGTTCCCCGGTTGTTAATTGATGGTATTGAGCTGGTCGACATCTCAGAGGCATTTTCTGTGCTTCTTCTAAAGTATCCAATGTTCCATAAACCCTCAGATGCTGTTTATGAGAAGGAAAAGTGGCTGACCCTTATAGCCCGCATATGCGTGCCACGTGATCCAATGCGTGCGCAACTTTTATCATTTTCATATCCACCTCGCAACTCTCGCTCCTGCAATTTGCATGACGCTACGAGCATTCCTTCATGATGTTGTAATTTCACTTTTGAGGAGAGTAGGAAAGCCAGAAAGAGATCATTGTCTGCACTTTTATTTTATGCCGTATGCTTAAATCCTCTGGTCCTACAGTAGAAGATCTGTGCTAGTGATGGCACCAAACCTTCTGGCAATTTGCATATTGTTCTATCACTTTGAACTTACTCACGAGCTCATTTCCTCCAGAGGTTTATGCAAATTTTGAGAAAAGCGCAGAGAATTAAGCAGTTAACTGGAATTGGTAGTCGGTTAGTCGGTTGGTAGCCGGCAGTTGCCTTATATCGGATGTCTGATTTCGCCTGTTGTGCTCTACCTGAAGAACGGCAGCCAAGTCTGGTTGTAACCGAGTCTGGTGGCAGATTATATGGACGAAACCACTGGAAAGCACTGTTGATTATTCATGCTGGAGTACATGACGACGAGAAAAGTCCTGTCCAAATCGGTAAGCTAAAGATTTAATGACTAGCTTGATAAAAATTAGTGAATTGTGGTTCCTCGTAGGATTATCTTTGAAATGTGAATTTTAGTTTCATCAAATAGACTGTTAGCTTTATATTCTTGTTTGTAATGTTCAAGAAGAAACTCGTTAAAATTTTAATGCTAAATGCTATTATGTATTCGTATGTATCCCTTCCAGCTCGATAACTCAGGAAAGGAAGTCAGTGACACTTTGCATTTAAATTCCACAGAACTAGCTGTATTGGTCATATTAATCCAAACACCTTAAAGCAAACCCAAAACAAAAGTGCTAGAAACTGAATCATTCTGAAGCACAATATTATTCAAAAAAAAAGAGATACGCAATGAATTTACAAAGAGAATCGAACTTGTTGGATGTTGAGCATCTGGTATTTAAATTATGAGCAAGAAAAGAAAAATTTCTTGTTTTTAATCTAAACATTTCATTTCCAGTTATTATTTTTCAAGTCTGGGAAAAACGTTTCTAAAGGCTCTATAATAAACAGAAAAGAAATCCTAATGCTATTTATTAAATTAAGCACTAAATATAACAAGAAACAAAATTAAGTTATTGAGGAGGAATAGGGATTATAGTTCATGCGAAAATGCGAAATTTTATGGTTATAGTACTATTTAAGGAAATTCTAGAGTGTCTATGGTTGATAAATGTACAATGTTTTGCAGTAGATATTGATTTATGAGCCGATTTTCTTCGTGTCATCAGATTGATGTTTCTTATTTAGAAGTTTAAAACCTCACCAAGGTTGGACCAATGACTGGTAAGTCGTAAAGGAAGGAAATTCGGAACATATTTGTTCTTTAAGTAGGTTTTAGAACAGCAAGACGAAACCAAGAATAATATTAGCAGGAAAAAAATGAGTGGAATGTTAAAATAATGTAAATTAACATTTGCAGCACTGGAAAGGAAAGAGAAGTTGATAAACTTATTGGAAAAAATTATATTTTCAATTTATTTTAGTTGAAAATCATTTTATGTATGTAGCAATGTTCTGTTCTTCGTAAAACTTTTCATTAAATCTACTATTTATCGTATTGCTGTCATTCACGATTAGTAAAATTGTTTACTTTGTTATGATAAAAAAATGTGTGTGAAGGCCAGTGTAATTGTATGTTTTTAGGCATTGCATATAGGTACACAAGATTAAAATCTTAAACTAAATAATACGCTAACAAAAGCTGCAGTGAATATAGTGGCAATAAGAAAAGAAAATTTGCAAAACTCAATAAGTTTATGTTCGTTCCAGAACAGCAATAAAACAATACTTCAAAGTAAAAATCAAAATTTAAAATCAAAAGTAAAAATTTAGAAAAAAAATTTTTTTCGCTTTTTATTTTGCTCTGTAGAACTGTTTTTTCTGTTTCAGAAGTAATATGAATTTATATATTGAATTTGGCAAGTTTTCTTAAATTATGTGCCAAATATACATACCGTTTCAACAAAAGTCCTTATGCGGCCTATATTTTCGCAAGCCTTGGTCGTAGATATATACTTCCAATTACAAAAAATGTTTTAAATGACACAAATATTTATATTTTGGCAAATTAAAATTTAAAGAAATCAGTTTTGTAAAAATTACGAAACATAAATTTTTATACAGTCTTCCGTTCTCTATATTTATATTTATGAAAATTTTATACTCATTATAAAAAATTAAATACAAATTTTGACTGTTGTATTTCATAAACTGGTCAATATATTTCATTTTAAAATATGAGATCATATTCAGTGAGCATGCATAAACTGAAGATCAAAATGTTTGCATTTGCACATAATCAAAAATAAAATCTCAGTTTAGAAAATGTTTCTGACCTTGATAAACTAAGTAATGAGTATTTCAGGACAGACTGAAGGGAAGAGTACTCAAATTTTTCCTCGAAAAGGTAATGTTATTCACACAATCCCATAAAATTCGTGTTCTAGAAAATACTGACAGACTTTAGTTATGGAACATAGACGAATGAAAAATGTTTCTAGTTTAATTCATTTGTTGTACGACTAGTGTATTATGATTCTAAAGTAATAAAACTTCAATAAAATATTAATATTTTATCGTATGAAATCATAAATTATTTGTACGAAAATTCTTTAGTCAATCAGTTGTAATAAAATTGTAAATTAAGAATATTACCTACTGGTAAATCACAAAAGACTATCATAAAGAAAGTTACGCGCTAGTAAATCCTCCATAAATATCCTTTAATGACATTTAAGGGGAAAACCTTTAACTTCGAATAATTCTAATTTATATTAATCGAACCTTCAAGATAAGTCGGAAATGACATAAAAAATCTTAAATTTTGTATACCTAACAAATTTTATCTCTGAACATCTTTCATGTGAAGAGCACTAGGGATATTAGCTACATGTCCTCACACTTCCGAGAAAGAGATCGGTATGGCACCACACATCTCAGAGTCGAGATAAGTAGCAAGTTGGGCGGGAGAACAAGCAGGGCAACTTAACAACTCCAACATAATTCTTCATGTCTTTGGCGGAAATTCTTTGACTCCTGCAATGTATAGGGAAGAGAACTTAGGATCTATGTTTATCTATTCATGGGAGCAGTTGGCTCTCAGTTCATCTATGGGAGACAAAGCTCGTCTAAATGAAGCTAATATCATGGAAGTAAGGTTATTAACCATATGAAAAGTGAGAATATTAACCGGATGGATTTGCCAGTGAGATCTCCACATCTAAAGCTTAGAAAAGTCTTAAACACTCTTGGGAGGACAATTACAGCTCGCCTGCTCCTTCCCAGAACCCTTCAAGACAAGAAAATAGCATTGCTGCGTGAATAGGACCGACTGCCACAAGGACTCATAATTTTAAAATACAGTATGAAGTCACATTATGAGAGATGTATGATTATAAGCGAAAGGCATGGTCGTTATTAGTTTCCTTTTGTTTGATACTGCAACCTCTGTTTTAGACCTACTCGCACTGATGAACCTTAAGAAGGATCATGCGTGTCTACTATGAAGTTTGTATAGTATACTTTTTTGTATTGCATCAGACTATGACCGTACTAAATTTCATTAAAATAATTCTAACAGTTCTAAAGATAATCAACCAAATGTGAAAACTCTCTTAAGTTTGAACATCAGTGTATGTATGAGTATTTATATACAGTGAATTCGAGTCGCGAAAGCTTCTCATCATGAACAAATAGACAATCAGAAAACAAATTTTTTAAACTTTTAAGATTCTTCTGGAAACACCATTTTAATATTCTGCATTGTGTTTTAATATTATTTTAATATTCTTACTGATAAATCCTGGCTGCAAATGCCTTAGAAGATCCTCATTTCGACGTGGAGAAGATAATAGCTAGATTGCGTCGCAGACGGAGAGCTTAAAGGCTTTGGTAGTGAGGATGGTAACAAAACCATTAGCTGACCCAGAGTAGCTGGAACAAGTTCAGAAGCAGCAACAGAAGTGATTGTGGAAGAAATAGCTACACAGGAAGAAGAAAGAAGAGAAGAGTTTTTACATTTCTTTGATCAGAAAAATTTATGCAGAAAGAATTATAAGATATTTCTCCCAACTTCTTCACATGCCTTCGTGGTGTAGTGGTCAGCACGCTCGGCGCGTATTCGAGAGGTCCGTGGTTCGAGTTCCGGCGAGGGCATTGCTCAGTTTTCACATCTCCTGCTTTCCAAAAATACCTAATGTTCCTAAAGTGACGCCCGAACAAAAAGGTGATGAATGACGATTCTTCACCACCAGGATTTGGTCCCCTAATCCCCAGTCGCCTTTTAAAAGGGGAGTATATAAGGTATTTCTCCCGCCTTCTTTGCATACCTTCGTGGTGTAGCATTCAGCACGCTCGACACGTATTCGAGACGTCCGTAGTTTGAGTTTCGGTGAGGCCATTGATCATTTTTCACATCTCCTACTTTCCAAAAATACCTAATGCCTCTACAGAATAAGATGTGAAATTTCATAGAATGATATCTCTCGGAAAAAAGAACAGCAAGTCACAAAATGCATTGTCAATGACAATGTCACGTCTCACTTTAGAAAACTTTAAAAGCATGTACAAAACCAAAGGCGTTGGAGAAATTTCTAGCGAGAAAAAGGCCCAGTGAGTTTCAAGCAGAGTGATTTTAACAGAAAAACAAGCAAAATGAAAGACGTCGCAAGAATACAGTTACCCAATGCTTTTATGGAATAGGGCTCCCGTCAAAACAAAAACATCTCTTCCTTTACTCTTTCTCATCACCTTCTATTTATACCGTCAACTATACTCAATATAGGTATCGTAAGATTAAATTAAAGTTTTCTTCAAATTTATCTGTTTAGCAGTGTACTTCTCTTAATTTGATTACAGATTTAATTACTTGTATTTTCCATGCGTGCAAGAGGGTGCGCGTGTGTATGTGTGTGTGTGTTTTATTTTAGTTGTGAAGCTGCACACAAAGTACTGTTGCCAAAAGTGTAATTAGAAATCAGCTATGGTCCAGGAACTGTGAACCACTTTACATTCAATAATATATAATTTAACCACTTTACATTATTTCCTATGGAGAAAAAAGTAGTTTTGATAAGAAAATTTCTCGTGACAATTGTGTGTTTGTGTGTATATATATATATATATATATATATATATATATATACGAATGAAATATAATGAAAACATTAAACTCAAAACACAATCACATTAGAAAACGCTGTTGGTAAAAATTAAATATTTTTTACATTGGTTACGGCTATAACGGGTTTTGTTACAGTTTTCTCTCATTTTCTTTCATTTTTGAGTTCTGAAATTTTTTAAACAAAATGAAAGATGGGATTTTTTTATGCCAATATGTTAAGCAGTGTGAACTCAATGGTCATTTTATGATCATCTCTTAGGTTAGGCTACTTCCTGACTGCCAATGTAATACTACTTTGCAATTAAAGTAGAAAATAGCAAACAATGAAATCTTTTTTTTAACCTCCAGCCAATCTGTATAGGAAGGTAATGTTTTCAACTGAGAAATTCGATTGAGAATTTTCAATAATAAACACAAATTCGGTTCCCTGCAACACATTTTTACTATTTTCAAAATGATGTATGTCTGTGTTTCTGATTTCCGTCCCCGATAACCTTTATATCAAATTTTCAAAAATTTTCATTTCCAGATTTAAGCTTTATGAATTCATATCAATTCATAAGAAAGAGAATCTTTTGAAAGAGAGTCTATTTTGAAAGTCTATTCAAAGAGTTGAATAGATTTTTAAAAAAAGTGGTACTTTACGTGAAGCTCGTAACAGTTTTTAAAGTAAAACCGGAAGTTGTATTTGATTCGAAGCCCATAACAGTTTTGCAACAATCAACATAACATATTGTTGCTTCCGTACGGGTTCGTAATGGATTGAATGCCCCAGTCATTAAAAAGTTAACATAATTTATTCTTTTCATAAGAAATAGAACAAAACACTGAAATATTTCCTCAGAGATATTCGTACAATAACACAATATCTCAAACGTTAAACAGAATTCAATTCAACAGAGATAAAGTTAATCCAATATCACAATGAATTCGCTGCAATCAATCACAGAATTGAGTAAACAAACAGTTCGCTTAAAACAGCTACAACTGAACTGAGATGAGGCGTTTTAATTCGGCTTTTATAAGCTTTTTAATTATTTACTAGACTATTCAGGTAAAACCTCGATTTTTCTCGATATTTGTGGATGGGAATAGTAATTACGAAATATATATATATTAAATATTAAATGCATGCGCTCTTGTATTTTTTACGCTTCCGACGTAGCTAAATCGTCTGCGTTGCACGGGAAAATAAAACAATTTTAATTTCAATTCCAAATAAATAGCTAAATAAATACGAAATCCGTAACACTACCCCCTTCCCAAGAACTGCACGTCCCGGGCAGTACAATCCCTGGACAGGAAGCCAAACTTACATCTAAGGCATCAATGCAATAATAAACATTACATTACAATAACAAAATAAACAATAATTGCAATAAGTAACTTTCAGCAAATCAAATATTAAATACAAAAAAGACCATGGTCTTATACTATTTGCATTACTATTTACAATTATATATACTGCGTACTATGGCCATAGTAAGAAGCTAACTTGTCGTAATGGGCGACTTTAGCCTTAGAGTTCGATAACTTACGGATCCGAACCACGACGTCATTCAGCCTGTTTAGGACTGTGTACCGATCATCCCTAGGTGACTGTAGTTTCAGATAGAGTTTATTCCGTCATGTCGGATTCCACAACCACACCTTGCCTCCTTCGTTGAAAGGATGGCCAGGAGCTCTCATGTCGTATCGGGCCTTCATCTTCTCCGTCGCCATGTGACTCGTTCTCGTGCAGAACGGTGCATCACTTCAAACCGGGCCTGGACATCTTGGATGTATTCCTCAGGCGATGAAGGCGCATCTGCAGGGCGGCCAAATAAAAGATCACAAGGCAGACGAAGATCACGACCGATGAGCATCTGGGATGGAGAACTGCTGATAGTCTTGGGTTTCTCTTCAACCCTAGTATGATTTCGGCAGCTTTCTGAGCAGTGTCTTTCAAACGAGACGTCGGCGTTTCCAGCTGAGGATCCCTTCTGATGATCGATAGTCATGTCCTCAGATCCTGAAAGCAGTTTGTTGTTTTTGAAGTCTAAGGAAAACTTGTATTTCCTTAAAAATTCCAAACCTAGTCTGCAAGGATCTGCCATATCCGCCACATATGCCGTGCGATAGTAGGTGGCTCTTCCAAAGGTGATGTTCACGTTTAATTTTCCTTCTATGCCGATTTTCTCACCAGACGCAATCTGGAGGGTAACACAGGATGGCGTCCAAATCAGTTTATCGTTAAATTTTTGAGTTAAATCTCTTCGAATGATAGTAACATTAGCTCCTGTATTAATGATTATATTGCAAGGAACTCTATCGATATGCCCATTGATGGATAATCCATTACTGTTGCCACACACTGCAAAAATCTTGAGCGCTTTAAAACGGAGTTGTTCACTATCGCTCAAACTCTGCTCCACAATATGATCATTAATTTGCTTCCTGCGTCGTTGCTGAAAAATGATCTTATTTTCCTTACCTCGGGGTGTTCCGCAGTTCCTTCGTACGTGGCCTTCAGCTCCACAATTCCAGCACTTTGGTTTCTTGTCACTCCTTTTCCATCTCATGGCATTTAATTGTCTATTTATATCGTCCGTCTTATTTTCCGAGCTCTTGAATATTCGGCAGTTCCTTCGCATGTGCCCTATAGAACCGCAGTTCCAGCACTTTACTGTCGGTTTCTTATCACCAATATACCGTCTCAAGGTATCGACTTGTCTGGATAAATCATCTAAACGAGCCATTAACTAATCAACTGGCTCGTGGACTCGCACAGCTCTGACTGGTGGTGATCTCTACGAGTTGCTTGCTGAGCTGCCTCGAACTTCATGGCGTATACTAGAGCGCTTTTTATATCCTTTATATCTGCCATTCGCAATGCTTTCTGTATTTCAGGATCCCGGATGCCGTCGATGAAGTACTGCAGGGACAGGATTTCCCTTTTTTCTAGCGGGCATTCCGAAAAGACAAGATGGGACAGCCTTTCAACATCCGTGGCAAGCTCCTGGACTGTTTCCTTAGGCTTTTATTCAAAGGATTTTAATTGAAGCCGGCTGTAGTCTTTTAAACACTTCTTCCCAAAACGTAGCTCCAATGCGCCGGACAGAGCTTCAAAATCTAGTCTCTGGTTTTCGGGAAGAGTCTGCAGGATATCCGCTGCGTCTGCTCTCGGTGAAACGGCTAGACAGGCCTTAGTTTGAGAGTCGCATCCATTCGCATCCGCAACTATAGAAAATTGTGTCTTATACATTTTCCACGAGGTCTTTCCATAATACGTGGATAACTTCAGTGAGGAACGAGAAGGCATGGATAAAAATTTAAAACTAACAGAATTGCTTCCTTCCATCGCTACGAATTTCTTCAGGGTATCAACTTCTTTGGCGACTGCAGAAACCTTGTCAGCAATTTGTTGTTCGATTTGGTGTCGGACGGCAAAAACTCTTCCTTCGATTCGTTGCTCCATAGTAGAAACTCTTATTTCTATTTGTTCTTTTACAGAAGAAACTCTTTCTTCATTGTGTTCAACTTTATTTTCAACCGCGTCAATTCTGCCTTCCATAGCCTCGAATTTATTTTTTATTACGCTGGTAATTTCTGTTTTCATTTCCTCTTGACCTGCTTCAATCTTGTCTTGAACAGACTTCATTTCTTCCTTAACAGATTCTTCCATCTTTTCTTGAACGGCTCTCATCTCTTCTTTAACGGAAAGTTGACCAGCTTTCATCTTTTCTTGGCCTGCGTTCATCTCCTCTTTAGCGGATTCTTGGCCAGCGTTCATTTCTTCCGTAACGGAATTGACGGCCCCTTCCACCTTTTCTTGGAATGCAGCAAAAGCAGTGACAAGCTGTCTCAATTGTTCCTCCATTGCTCTTGTGAATGGCATTCAAATCCCACTTCTGACACCAAAATTATTTGCGTGCGTACGGTTTCGTAATGGACTGAATGCACCAATCGTTAAGAAGTTAACAAAATTTATTCTTTCACAAGAAATAAAACAAAACACTGAAATATTTCCTCCGAGATATTCGTACAATATCACAATACCTCAAAAGTTAAACAGAATTCAATTCAAAACAGATAAAGTCAATCCAATCTCACAATCAATCACAGCATTAAGTAAACAAACAGTTCGCTTAAAACAGCTACAACTGAACTGAGATGAGGTGTTTTAATTCGGCTTTTATAAGCTTTTTAATTAGTTACTAAAGTATTCTGGCAAAACCTCGATTTTTCTCGATAATTGTGGATGGCAACAGTAATTGCGAGATATTTATTTATTAAATATTAAATGCATGCGCTCTTGTATTTTTACTTTTCCGACGTTGCTAAATCGTTTGCGTTACACGGGAAAATAAAACAGTTTTAATTACAATTCCAAATAAATCGCTAAATAAATACGAAATCCGTAACAATATTTTTGCATATATAAATCATAACACATTACTGCAGTTAACTCAGCGTTGTTTCCTGATACTTAAACGGTGGGATATACATGCAAATCAAAGTGAATTTAGATTTATTGATACTATGAACATACTATAGTAGAAAATTAAATTGTAGCATCACTTTACAAGTATTTACTTTAAATATATTACAAATATGTAACTTTCTTTAATTAAAAACCAATTCAATTACATTTATTCACCTTCCCATTAAAATGCAGTTTATAATAAAAAAAAGACTAAAGCAGCGAACATTTGCTTATGTGGCATCAGTTTAGAAAAGCCAGATTTTAACACGTGGCCAGTTATATGTAATGAAATATAAAACACATTTAGTATTAAACACCCTTCTATTTATATTTTAAACGAATTATATATTTTTTACAAACTATCAAACGGAAATGATAATTTACTTAAAGCTCCTTGCTATTTGAATTTAACCATGAGGTCATGTACTGGCCACATCGGATTTTTAACGAGAATTGTGCTTGCATCTTGTTTTCTTCGAGATTTTAGAGTTATCTTTTTACGACTAGAATGAAATTATTGAAAGCTAACAAATGTTTCCTTTACAAATGGTTTAATAAGAAAAAATAATACAATATTCCACTCTTCTGCACTTCCAATCCGCTTGCTGTACAGTAAGACTGAATTAAAAACTAATGTTTCGATACATCTTTCAGACATATTTGGTGATCACAAACACCTATAAATTTCTTAAAGAGCAGTCGTTTTATTGACATTTATGCCGTTACTAAGAAACGTACGTTATCTTTCGATTAGATATTTTAACTAATACCGGAAATAGCAGTCATCTGTTTTACTGAAATACTTATCACATCTTTGAATGAAGCATTTAAACTTAAGAATTCAGGTCTTTCTTAAATAGTTGCTGAAACTTATTTTGTTCCGTCAAATTAAAATTTCCTAGAAACGACGTCTACTTAAAATTCATTTGACAAATTACTCTGAGACTAAAATTATTGTACACTTCAAGGTCCGAGTGATATAAACAATCAAACATGCCGCCAGAGTATTTTGGCCTTCCTTGGAGGTAATAGTCCTAGGTGGTGCGCAATATGGATTTTTGCTTATGTTCTCTAAAATACTAGTGAATTTTAGAAGTGGTAGTCTGCCACCTCTAAACTAATATAATAATAATCGCCACAAAAAGATTTACTTTATTTAAATTAGTTAGATGGCACTCCGGATTTCTGTGAAATCTATGCGATAAATTTTCATTTAAAAATAGTATATATAACTACACAAAGACAGCTGAAATAATGTTGTTGTTTGAAAGAAGATTACAGAATACATGACGGATTCTCAAAGTGACATTTCAAGATGTGACACAAATAGTGGCTCAGGTCTTAAGGAGATGAATTAAATGTCATTTTAAAGATGGATTTATTTCATAAAAATAATAATGCTATCACTATGAGGACAAACACTTAGGTAATACTTTCTAAGAATCTGGGGTATAGAAAAAAATTGAAAATCCACGCTATCTAGACAAATAGGACAATTAGTAGGTAAATCTAGCCAATTAGACAATTATGTAGGTAATATTTCTAAAGTGGCATTCTGCTTTTTCAGAGTTTAGAATATACCTATCATAACAAATTTGTTGATATTTTTTCCTGTTTTTAATTACTTAGATTTATTTTACTTAAACACATAATAGCATTACTTGTCGTATAGATTTCCCATATAAGTTTTCTTAGCAAATGTTAAAACCACATTTCTCAGTGATAAAAAAATGTGACAGATCATAATTTGGGGCATAAATCGTCTGAACTGGATTATTTTATAAGAGCAAATCACATGAGATAAATCTTTCCAATCGAAGTGAATTTAATAGCATCTAATTAAACTAATATCTAACTCAATCGCTTCAAACAAAAAAATTTCATATTATATTAATTAAATTATTTTTTCTGGAACAATACTACTGTTATTAGACTGTAATCTTAATTGAATAAAATTTCATCCGTTTTATATGTTGACTTTCAAAAGAGAAAAGGTGGCCAGAAATATTTCTAACATTATTTTTCACATCTTATGTTTGATGTAAATGTTTTTCTGCGGAAATTTATTTGTATTATATTTAGTTAAGCGTTTTAATTCTTTCTCTGAAAACTAATTAAACTCCGTCATCTGAGAAACAAAATTAGGATTAAATTTTGAGCTTTGAAATGTATGCCATTATTAATTAAAATGTAGGTAACGTGTTTCATGGGCTCACCAGCTTTAGTCTTATTAGTTCAACAATAAAGTACGTTATTAATAATGGAGCTTTGAGAGTGATCTGAATTATCTATGCTTATCATCCAAAAAACTAGATTTCTAGAGCCCTGGAGAATTGTACATTAAAGTTTTAATAAATATTACCTTCATTTTCAAGGATTTTTTTAATGGGACCGTCTTTCTTCTGAAAATTTAATTTAAATTAGTCTTTTGAATATTCCTTTCATGTTAATTTCCGTAACGAAGAAATAAGTAACCAGCAACTGTATTTTCAGGTAAGCAAGTTTCATATTTTACTTACAAAAGCACTTCTGATTGTGACAGCCGTGTAATAAAAGGTTATGAGAAAACAACTAGGTAGGCATCGTGTAATTTTCTTATTCCAGGCAGCATAATGAAAACTTCTTATTATTCCAAATTAAAATTTTCCCCTCAGTTTCTGGAGTTGTAGTATATCAATCCAACTGAATTATAACTGCATAATATAACAGAAGTGCTTGTGATGCTGCCTTTCAGAATCACTTTAGTATCTAACCAAAATCTCCCTTTTAAATTTTAATTATAATAATGCCAAAGAAAACAATAAATTAAAACAAGAAAACATATAAATTGTCCCTAATGTCAAAATTTTACAGGTTTCCAACCTGTAGCCCATATTTATGATTATTCTTCCAAAAGTAGTACAGAAGAATTCAGTTTTCATTTGGTGTTCTTGAATATAAACAATGTTCATTTGCTGTTCTTGAAAGTATCAGTAGAAACATAAATCAAGTAGTTGTGAGTTTCTACTCATGCAATTAAAAGTAAATTTAAAATTTTCCTATAGTTATAAATCTAACGTTATTTTATTTACTTAACAACTGCAATATTCTTGGCGTTTCTTAGTTATGCAACTACCTTAGTTAAAAATACTTCGAAAACCCTGCTGCTAGATTAGCTGCCTGTATTACCCATCTTACACTTTCAAAAATCTGCGTGCTCATACGAGCTTCGCATTAATGTGGCTCGCAGATCTCTAAACAAAAAAGGGATATCAAAACAAAACAAAAATGCAGTACAAATTGTAAGCAAAAAAATTACAAAAATGGGTATCAGACAAATAACAATTCATCTGAAAATTTTCATATAGAAATCCAATGTTTATTACAGAAAAACGTTTCGTAATCGCATTTAAAGTTTATTTTAGATATCATGTCACTGTTAGATTAATTCTTACCTTAAATACTATTTCTTCCTACAGCCTTCACCAGAATGCAAACTAGGTGGAGCTTAAATAACGAGCGAATGCGTAATTTAGGAAGAGAACTTTGGTTAATGCAGCAACTAACAGTTTATATCTATTTGTTTGCCGATCTGTTGATGGCTAGTGATTTACTATGGTTTAGGCATAGAACTTACAGGTAACTGAAGTTAGTTATTTAGGCATTAAATCCATTTGCTTTTTTGCATGCATCTAAGCTTTTGTGTTTTTAAGGCTGCTCAAGTAGAGGTGAATTTAGTTATATCTACAAGGCGTAGTATTAATAAACATTTGGCTAACGTTTACATCTTGTCTATGCCTTTTAAAGTTTACAGTTCTAAGTAAATGTGAAGATGATAAATCTTCCGTAGCACATGAAGCTTGAACAAAGTTTAGTTTTAATAGTTAATTAGATTTTATATTACATTCTTTTCAGTTTTTTAATTAGCCTTAACGCGAAATGAGCAAGTAGATACCACGTTTGTTGTTCGTATCACTGAGCTACAGAAGCCATTTTCTCAAATATAAAGTTAAATATCATTTAGAGATTAAATGATTTTTAGTATTTAAAGATTTATGCATAAACTTTCGAATAAAATCTTTTATTGGGTGATTATTTTTAACTTTCGAACATGATGCGTGGCGATTTCCTTTTGCTGAAGAATAAATTATATGTTTTTAAATATCATGCATGTTAAAATATTACTTTCTAGTATAAAGAGAAAAAAACGTATTAATAACTAATAGCCCAATAATGATATATAGCAAAATTAATGCATATTAGTACGATACTTAGAAGTATATAATGGCATAATACATAACAAATATAGCTATAATAATCATACTTCTTGCTGGTCCTCTCTGCCTCCAACAAGATTAACAGCAATATACAATTTGAAATTAACAGCTCTAGTAATTATATTTGGAATTTTTTGGCACGGATAAAATTTTATATGGAATAATGCTCTAAATTATGTAACATTGTTAAGAAATTCTTGCCATCCTTACTGTGAGCCATAACTGGTAATGCATCACAAATAAAAATCGGAAGTTCCGTAGCTCGAATCCCATTGGCATCATGCTGACTTATTTTAATTTCCTGCCTTGGAAAGTCTTAATAAATTCTACAGTGACGCCCATTAAACTGTGCGGCGACTGGGTTACCCTCTATTCAGTCGCGCTTCAAAAAGGGGAGGTGAAAGTTATAGCTTTAAATTAGTGTGCAGTGGATGACAATAAAGCGTTTATTAGGAGAATAGAAAGGATCGAGCATACACTACAACTATCATTACATTCTACATAAGTTTAAATCTAGGTTTGGTGCACAGCCAAAATTACATACATTCACACTTTCATCACAATGATCTGATAGACGAGCAAAAGAATCTAAGAAAAAAGGAACTAACGTTGATCATAGCATCTCAGGAAATGGAAGGCTAAAATATAAAAATAACAACACCCCTCATAAATGATTAATCCTTAGTGCAAAAAAAAATTACTTACCTTGAAATGAACACATGCAATGAATTAATATAACAAGAAATCACACTTTAGCATAATCCAAGATTCTATCTGAAAGTTCTGATTTTGTTTTGCCTAACGGCTTTGTTAAAAATGTTTTGAATGATTTCTTAATGGCAAAATATCGCAGTCATAGTGTTTATTATTAAAAAAATCTTTCACAGAATAATATTTAGTTTTCCCATTGCCTCTACCTCTTTTTAGCATTTTAATGAAATTTTGATTACCCTCGTAGAAAATGCAAACAATTGTCTTTTCGCGGAAATCTTTCAAAAGCTTTCCATGTAAATGCTTGTCCAGATTTTAAGTCACACAAATGTCATTCATTTGGGGGTCATAGATGGCATCACAGTTCCGAAATTTTGAGTTGGTTTGCAACGTTTATTGCTGGGTTATTAAAATTTCGAAATAATTATTGAAGTCATCTTAACAATTGCCAGGACTGAGTGTTCTGAGCATGTGTTTAGCGAACATGGTGACGTACTTACTAGGGTCCTTAGCCTCAAGTCCTGAATTGGAACAGGGAGCTGAAAAATGCGCTTTGTTCTGATGTAGATATTGTGCTGGAGAATAACTGCACTTGAAAGGGATTTAAAATCCTCTTTTATTAAATCACTATTATTTACACACTTCCCAACTCGGGAGAGATACAGAAAGTAAAAGACCACACTTGGGTCTAATTTAACAATCAAATAAATTTAAACTAAATCTAAATAGAAATTAAATTAAACTATGCTCACAGAGCAATTCGCGGAGATTGGCCTCTAACTAACTGGTGCGTAGCAAGAAATACTGATACTATCGCACTTCAATTTATTTCAATATGCAATCACGTAGTAAGCACTATGACTTATAATTTTAACTGCTAGCTGGTCAGGCGAACGTCGAACAGAATGACCGTGATCCGAGACTAAAAGCTCTCTCACACTAAGAGGTTTCTACCTCTGGTTTAAATAGTACTTGGCTGTACTTCAAATTAGCATAAGCTGAAAACGCGCGCTTCTTCTGACGGGAAGTTGAAACAGAGAAGAGATAGAAAGATTTAAATTAAAATAAAACTTTGTTAATTTAACTAAAACCTTACACAATATATTCGTCTAATAATTTTTATCATGTTGTGCTTTGTTAGATAGAAATGTTGGGATTCTTATGCATATGTGATTCGTATACGTTCTTATACATTTACATAGTTTCAATTATAAGCTGAGAATTTCTATAGTGTTCTCAACAATTTTGAAATAATAAGTTTCCACCGATATATTTGTTCTAGGATGGAAGTAAGTTTAACTCTTCTTGACAATTACGAGTCTTAGGATTAATTAGGATTCCTTGAAGTTTTAAAATAATTCTGATGAATGGAAGCTGTTTATAAACTCATGGATAAAAGACTTAAAAGCTATCTTGCTTCATAAAATAAATGGATATCCGTAACGCCAAATGCTTATGTATCATATATAAGATAATCAAATGAAGGCATGGGATAAAATTTTCCAATCTAATTGATTGATATAAGAACGGTATTAATAATATAGACCTTAATAGCATGCCTGGAGAAATCTGCGAATACTTGCACTGATTCTTTAACTGTAACTTGAACATAAAAAATAATGCTGTTTTTTGATTGGGTGATGTAGTGTGGGGATAACGAAAAACGTTATGTTAAAAACATCTGGCCTTAAAAGAAGAAATTGAATTTGAAAGTTTAAAGGGGAGTTTTTCAGTTCTTTGTTATAGCCTCCGAAATTATACTTTCCACCTCTTACATCAAACTATATTTGATGTAAAATGTTGTTAAAGCCATATATACTCGTAAAAATAAGAGGAATTTTCATTCTCTGAAAATAAAGTTTTTTCAGAATTAGTGATCCCTCCCAAAAAACCTAGGATGGAATTTTTATTGATCGTCAAAAAAGGAAACGAATGAGCAATCCTACAATTGTATTGCGTTGCGTAAAGCTAAATGTAATGTATGGAAATTAGTTTAAAACATACTCAATAACTTATTAGAAAAAGATAGGTAAAAAATTACCCAAAATAGTTTTGAAAAAACTAAAATGCACTACAAGATAACATATCGCTTAAGATACACTTTTTGGAGTCTCGTCTTAAAAGTTTTCACTTAGGAGACACAACAAACAATAAGTATTACGGTACCCGTTGAATGTAGATAGAACTGAACATCAAGAAAAATGAAAGGTTGAAATGTTCTTCTTGTTATTAAACTCTAAAATCTAATATAGCAAATGTGTATTCTAAAAAATGATGTACCAAAAATAGTGTACCGATGAGGGAAAATATCGAAGAAAATCTGCTATAATTTAATTCTAGAACAATTATCACTAGTTTTAATAGTTTGTACATATAAAACGAAGGTATATTTCATAAAATATTAATATTTCTTTTGCTATAATCCAAGCAATGTGTTAAATTTTGTTCTTCATAGCAATCAATTAACTTACATTTGATTACATGTGATGTTCGTTTTGATGTGTATACAGGGCTGATTTAAGATCCCGCAGTTGTCCCATAATTTCGTGCAGGTACTCAAATCTACGCAGTACAGATCACCGATCACAGTTCTACTTCCTGAGAAAAAAGAACTGTGAATAATATCGGTAGAGAATTACTACATAAGATGCTTAAGTAGATATTAATAAAGGTAGGTTCAACTTTCTACTGGAACTGTAATTTCTATTTAATTTTTTTAAATAATTGGTAATGGCTAGAGCTCTTGCAGCTGGATAGTTCCCCGTTGGGCAAAGACCCAGTGATAACCTTTGCTCGTTCTTTTGGTTTCGTTATAAAGTCTGTGACGCTTTGGAAGCATAAACTTTTAAAAGGAATCCTGAAAAATTATCTTCCACCTTTGTGAAACTAAACAGAGATCAGAAGAAGGGTGTATAAGACCCTTTTATTCAAGCATAAAATTAACAAATGACCCACCATGAGTTAGAGGAAGCCAAAACTTCTGGCTTAACAGAAATACGTTACAAATAACAATTCCAAGGTGTAGTAGGTTAGTCTAACAACTCACAGAATACTTTAACTAAGCCTAACGGCTCACAGAATATTTTAACGCGCAGGAGGAGCTCTGGTCTGTAGTAACCGGCGACACAATCCTAGAGGCGATAACACATCAAAGCCGCTAATGCAAGTTGCTAATAATCATAGCGCAGAGTGGCCTGGAATAGGCAGACACTCTCTAAAACAAACTTCCGAAACTCTTGCTTAAATAGTACTTCATTCTACCTTAACCTGAGTAAACTCTCGCTATTTCATTCACATTCTGGTATGAAAAGCGCGGATGAAAAGAGAGTAATAGGAAAGACTTTTCAACTTAAAATGAACTATTAGTTAAAAATAAATAGGTAAAACTCACATAGTATACGTTAATGTTTAATTACGTTTCTGTGGTAGAAGGGAAGAAGTTTGCGGTTACTAAAATTTTCGGATCTCCAACTGTACCACAAATATAATCTCTTTCGATTGGCCATCAAATGTTTCACATCTAATTATTAGATTCAAAAAAAGAAGTTTAGACTTTAAAATTAGGCAAAAATCAACCTTAATTTGGATTACATTTTGAATAAAACTCTAGTGATATTAAGAGCAATCAGACGTAGGTCCGTCTTTTTGAGAAGCAGCGACCACAAAATCAATAGAGTTTTATTCAAAATCAATTCCAAACTAATGCTTTTTTGTTTAATTTTACATTGGCGCTGCCCGACCGGGATAGTGGTTAGCGACGCTGATGGCCTGAAGCGACGCTGATACTGAAGATCCCGGGTTCGAATCCCGAATAAGGCGTTGGAGGTTTGTAAATGTATAGTGTCTGTGCGCCATGCGGGCACTCTAAATATACGGCGAGCCGAAAGCCTTCTCGAGAGGTTGATGGTACGGGTAAATGGCTGAGAGACCGTTGGACCCGTCACCTCGAGGCGCTCTCCATCAAAATTAGGGGCGGAACTAAGCGAAGTCGTACTGTCACCTATATGGTGCTCAAGGCTCTTGCCAACGACAGACGCAATCTTTCCCACGTACTACGATGACTTTCGTGGGCTTGCTCTGATATGACAGACCTCATCTGATGTTACTGTCAACTGGGTGGCATAAATCACAACAACAACGGCATTTCACATTGGTGTGTTTCTCTTCCAATTAGAAATTTAAAAGTTAAATTATGTCCTTAAGCTTCCTTTCCTGTCCCACTGTTTTTTCTTGAAAATATTCATATTTCTTTGAGCAGTTTCTAAAAGACCACTTTAGAAATAATGGAATTATATTTTTTGAGAAACGATATACTTTTTAATGTATCAAAGTTCTCATATTAGATTGAACACAACTAGAGGATTTAGAAATCATTCTTACAGTCAGTTTTTACGACTACATTAGTGTCTACGAACAAGGGCTTTTAATCTAGAATGTTTTTGAAATATACAAAATCGATTCCGAACGGGACAAACACCATACTATTATTTACGTGAATATAAAATATGTTTTTAGGTCGTGGATTTCTGGCCAACATAGATTTGCTTGGTTTGGTTTTGTTTATTTAATTATAGCAAAGCAAGCGTGGGCTATCTCTCTTGCTTTGCCATAATTAAATAAACAGAATTAATAGGATAAATTAAATAAACAGGATTAATCGCTTGCTAAGGATTAATCCCGTCTTGCCATACTTAAATAAACAAGATTAATCGCTTGCTAAGGAAGTTATGCTTTCCTGTGGACTTTCTAATGGGAACTGAAAACAAGATCGAAACTACCAGTGTTCAACGACTTTACAGCTCGGCCGCTGGTGAGCCTGGTCAACACAGAGACTGTCTGCATTTTTGTTGAAGGAGCACTGCGTCCATGTAATAGTTAAAACGCAAAGATCAAATTATGTTAAGGATTTCTTGGAGAAAATGTCAGAAGAGGAAAGCAAATTAAGTACATTTTTAAAGAAATGCAAGATGGCAGTGCGATACTGAGTAAACAGCATAGTGGTACGGGAAATAAAAGACTACAGTAATAAAATTTCACAAATATTAATCTGACAAAACTTCTTCAATTTTAAAGAACAAAGGTAGAAACGAAATTGCGATATCAGAGAAGTTGTAAGTAGAGCACAAGTTATTGCGGAAAACAGTTTGTGAAAGTATAAACATAAAGCAAATAAGTGAAATAGAAGAAGCAACTTCAGATTCAGTCGTGTACTACAAAAATAATAGTCTGATAATTTCCAACCCGAGGAAGCAGAAAAAAAATTTTAACTCTTAATTGTTCTCAATGCGTAATTGTTTTCAATTTGGATGTTAATGATGCAGTTAAACCTTTAAAAATTGTTATAGTACTTTCTTTTAGCAGGCCAAAGATTGTTTACTTTATTTTCTGCATTTATGAAGTGCTTGCTTTGGCCCACCAGCGGCCGAGCGTTGAAGTCGCTGAACACTGATAGTTCGGTCCAGGGTTCTAGTCCCGGTGAACGGGCTGTTGTATGGGTGTTTTTGTGGTTTTCCCATGTGTAACATGTATACAAGCCTTTTTGCCTTAGAAAGCCCTCCACGAAGGCATCCCTGTCCCTTAGGCAGATGGCCTTCGAGTGCTTTGCCATAATTAATTGAACCAAACCATACTTGCTTTGTCTTCACCTTTTGATTTCAAATTTCAGAATTTTACCTTGATCTGAATTTCTTAGATGTCACCAAATTATCATTAGTGTGTTTCACAAAAATAAAAGAAAACGTCTAGTTAAGCAATGTAGCATTTGTAGCAAATTTCTTTCAGTGTATTCACTGATGTCCGGTTTGATTTGGTTTAGTTGATCATAGCAAAACATACTACTGCTATCCGCTTAAAGGAAGGGATGCCTTCGTGGAGGACTTTCCAAGAGAACTGGCTCGTATATACGTTACACATAAGGAAAACCACAAAGACTCCCATGGAGCCTGGAATCGAACCCAAGTCGGAACTAACAGTGTTTAGCGATTTTACCGCTCGGGCAGTGTTGAGCCATATTTATGCCCGGATGTAAACTGAAATGTAAAACTAATTTATAATTTGAACGGATAAAATATGTTTAGAGTTATTACATGGAACTGCGATGTTTTGCGAAATGTAATCAGTTAAGCGAAATAATAGCAGGATATAGAATTTAACTTTATATAAACATGTTAAGTTATTTATTTGAATATGGCAAAGCAATGAACGCTGTCTACCTAGATGAATTATTTCGTGGAAGACTTTCTAAGAGAAGTTGGCATGTATTCCCATTACACATAAATAAAAGCACGTAAACCAACCATGCAGCCAGCCCACTCCTTTGGGATAGAACCTGGGTCGAATTGCAGTATTCAGCTATCTTAACCTGGAGTCTTGCATAAATGTTAACTGGTTATGCTTGCTGTAATACGAAAATACTCCCTGTATGTCTTAGCTTATCATAAATTTTAGTAAAACATTTTTATTAATTCCAATATCTCTGTAAATTATATTTCCGCTGAAATCCAATTTATAAAACAGTCCCTTCTTGAGAAATGTATGCCATTTTATAAAAATATGTAAGCTTTAATAATATTTGCATAATTCATAGCTAAACAACAGTCTTCATGTGTTAAATTTAACGCTGTTGTGAGTATATCTGAACATTCATAAAAAACAAGCAATAATGAACAGCTTTGTATCCCCCTGTGTAAAAATAAATTTTCAAATAGTCTAATAAGCCATGAAATGGGGAAAAGGAGAAATAAACCCAAATAATTGTAAATTTATTATTGAACGACTTATTTCTGAACGAGTTATTCTGTGCACTGTCAAGAATCTGAATGCATTAATACGTTAAAAAGTAAAAATTTTTATTTATTTAATTTATTAAAAAAATCGTTTTGAGAAATTTTAAGTGATCTTCTTTGCTAATTTTTTCCTTTCAAATGGGCTAAATATACAAAATTCGAGACCATTGTTGATCATCCCTGTTTTCTTTTTCTCATAATTTAATGCGCTTAAGTAAGATATCTAACTAATCATGTACCATTTTGTAAATATTTTGCTACAAATGCTGTTTAGCTCTAAAATTGCTGTTTTAAACTTTCTTTTTAATAACTCCGAATAGTCCTACCATTCTATTTTCTTTTCACTTTCATTTTATTCTTATAGTGAAACATTTTAACACATATTTAAACTTTTATGCTGTCACAACATCTTTGAAAAAAATAATCAAAGTGAGATGGGCGATCTTTCGTCGAGTTATAGCTTACTGCAATGTTTTTAAGTTAAAAATAGATACTCGCTCCTGATTTAATCAACGTTTACAAAATTCGCTTGAGGAGTTTTATTTGAATTCCTCGCTGTTTAAATATTTCTCGGAAAATAAATTAGAAACTGCTTTCTTAAACTATATAACAAAGAACTTAGTTCAGTGAGATGCATCATACCATTATCAAAGGAAATATTCACTGCCTAAAGAAATGTTTTAAGAATATGGCTTATTATTTTATTTTCATTGTAGTTGTCTTGTCATGAACTTCTGAATTTATAGTCGTTGAATAATTAAAAAGTGTTATTTTAAAATGAAATCTGAATTTGTGTTTAATGCTAAAATTTGAGTAATTAATACTACTGTGCTAAAAGAGAAAATTTAATGTTTTATTTTTCAAAGCCCACATAAGTCAATGCCTTAGTCAAAGCTAAATAATTAATAAAAATGTAAATAAAATCTCTGTCTATTTCACTTTTAAAGTAATCCAGTCTTTTAATTACGTTGAATTTAAACTCTTTTCCTTAAAGTTAATTTTTTGACTTAGTAGGTTTTGTAGTATTGTATTTAATGAAGAATTATTTTTTATAACACTTTTAACATTTTTGCTAAACTAGGATAGCTTGCAGAACCAATAGAATTTTTCTTTCCTTTTCGAGCCCAGGAGCATGAAAAATCAACTATGGTTTCGTTTTCGTGGAGATTCAAACTCCGGATCTTCCTATTGCTAGTAGGGTGTGCTAATAATTGCAGAAAGAGAGTATGTGCGAGAATAGATGATTCTTCCTTATAGTCTCTTCACTTAAAAGGCGAGTGGATAGAGCAGACATCCGTTCATCAAATCCATGTGTTGACGAATCATCCACCACATTTTAGTTAATCCCCTATTTACAGGTATTATGTTTTCTTAAGCCGGAAAACGTGAAATTCAACAATCTCCTTACCGGCATTTGAACCATGGGTCTTTCGATTACTAGCCAGATATTTCGCTAATTAATCCACAAAATCATCTTTCCCAGGAAAGGGAATAAATCCTTATTAACTTCGCTTCCATCTAGTTTATCTGCCAGCGGCCGAGCGATAATTCACTGAACACTGGTACTTCGATCGGAATTCGGTTTCAGGCGAACGAACTGTCTGTATGAACATTTTCATAGTTTTCCCCATCTGTTACGTGGATACCAGCTAGTTTCCCTTAGAAAGCCCTCATGGAAAGCGTCCCTCAATTTAAGTAGATAACCCGAACGTGCTTTGCCACAATCAATAAAGTAAAACCCTCCAACTATTTTAGTAAATCATTCAAAAAATAGCAAATTCAGTCCTTTTAATTTTATGGTTAAATTATGAATGCAAATGAAATTGATCTTTCAATAAGAAGTCGAATTTTGCATTTTAGAGCAGTATAATAGTTACAGTTATATAACAGTTCCAGGCCTTAACTTTAAAAAAATCATTTAATAATTTTCAAGCCGCAAAAAGAGAGTAAATTCCCAAATAATAACGTTTATCATGACCAGGCAGAAGGACACTCCTTTAAAGATTAGTCAGAGAGGAAAAGACTTTTCAAAGCTTTGAAATTCGTAATACAGTAGAAGTCCATAAACCCGCAATGCTTGGGACCAGAGGTTATGCGGATTTTAGGATTTTGCGGATTTCAGGATAGAAAAGGTAAATCATAATATTCAGACTAAAAGTGCAAAATGAATAATTCATATTAGATACATTTAATTGAAAATATTATATACAATAATATACATTATTGCATTAATTTATTATGTGAATTAAATTTTATATATATATATATATATATTATTCCTTTATATTAGTGATTACAGGAATATTTTAAAGCATTAAAGACATATACAATAAAGACAAGTAAAAATAAGGAATATTAATAAAGCATAAAATATTTAATTTTTTTTTATCTGTTTCAAACATTTTTCTGATAGAGGTTTGTTTTAAAGCTTTAGGGTGCTCTAGCGCAAGTTTTTTGTGTGTGTGTGTGTGAATTCTATAGGGTCATAATCTCTAGCTCTGTGATGCAGCTGTGTTATTCTAAATATCTGAGGTATTTTCGAACCCTCATTGAAAGATATTTTCTCACTCCTATAAATTCACTATCTATGTCGGTGTCGGAATCGTTTTCTTGCTGTGGCGAGTTCAAAACAGAGCCAATGATTTCATCATCGGTTATCTGATATGCTAGTGTTGGCTCATTTGAACACATCATCCATATTAAAACCTCTTCTGGGCGAAGATTTTTTTCTGCCACTAATACAGAATCATTATTATTCAGTAATTATGACGTCATTATTGGATAAATATTTTTTTCTTTGGTATTTCATTCTCCATGTTGCAGTTTCTGGAACCTATAAATTGAATGTTTATATTTTGAGAGGCAATGCGGATTTTAGGAGTTGGCGGATTTCAGGTCGGCGGATTTTCGGTATTTGACTGTATATGAAGAAACCAATAAGGAATAATTACTTTTATTGCCGATATTTGTCAGTAAACAAAAAATGCCTAATTTGTGATATTGTGCAAACAAACAAAGAATGTAATTTCTCGGATACAAATAAGTTTCAATAAGGGGTATGGTTTCCCTGACCGAGAGCAACGTCGCACACTTAAGGCATGGAATCAATGAGATTGTAGGGTTCTTCTAACTCTTGTGTGAAATCTGGAAAATAGTGACTGCACAGAAGAAGGGTTAAAACTACCCTTTATTACACTCTTAATTACAATACATCAACTCGATGCTAACATACTACGCCTCTGTGTTGGGTGTGCCTTTTAGGAGGGACACCACAAAACAAATTAAAGGTTTTGCCTCAAAATTATCTAAATAGACCACATTGCGTTGTGTATTAATGTTCTCGAACAATCCTACGAACCTTGATACTAGTAAATTGAAGATAGATCATATAATAAAATATGTAACTTAAACATAACAAAAAAAAAACACAATAATCAAACACAATAAATATTAAGGAATCTTAGAATTTATTTTTCAATCAGATCATTTACGAGTGAATCAATATCTATTAAATAAAAGAAGATCATTCCTCTCTCCGGAGAGTGGAAAAATTGTGCTTTTTGTTAAATTTTAATTAGGGTTTTTGGTAGCTAAGATTGATACGTACTTTCCGCTCGTTACTCGTAAACGATCTGAAACACACAATGGAATTGGGTGCTTTCCTACGTAATAATCTTAATTTTACATTACTTAACTTAAGTTTACCCGTTCTTAATTTATACCACTAGAAGCGGAAAAATTAGCTCTTTAATTTAAGATCACTTTCAAGATTCTAGCCTTAACAGATTTTTAAGTTACTGTAAATTATTTAATTGAATTTTCCATTTTGCATTGTGTCGAAAGTGACGGGGGAGGAATTGAAAAAAAATTCATTTTTGTAACACTCTTGCTTACGTGTTAAGGGATTTCCGGTGGATCGAGTTTTAGGTTTGCCGTCTAGGTCTTGCAGGTGTTCCACATTTTGGCGATTAGTTGGCGAGGTTTAAATTTGTGTTTTAGTTCAACGCCTCGGAAAAAGGAGAAATTTTACAGGGGTGTAAGGCGTGGTTTGTCGTACTAGATTTTTCACCCTTTTAGCAGGTTTTGGCGTTTTATGGGATTCCTCTCTTAACAAAAAGGCGTTGCAGGTGTTGCTCGTCCTCTTTGGCCTCACTTTTTGCCGCTTTTTCTTCGTTATGCTTCGGCTCCCGCTTTGTAGCTGTTTTATTGTATAGTCTCATCTAGGCGATGGGATGCTTTAAACCGAGTTTCTCGTGGCTATTGCCCGGGAACAGAGAAAATATGCCTCCTCAGTGGATTCAACAAAATGTCATCTAACGAAATGCTTGAGAAATCTAAGCATCCACTTAACTGCTGTATCAACGGTCCTTTTATGATCAACTACAGAAATGAATAATAGAACTGAACGTGGTTTTCCATCCTGGCTTCTACCTAAGTTCCTCCCTCCGCTTTGGATTCAACAGTACTTCTTCATCAACAGGTTCCAGACATAACTGAGGAATCATCTGTCCTTTTATGATTAACTACAGAAATTCATATTAGTACCGGACGTTACCCAGTTACCAGTCTTGTTTCACCTGACCGTTGCGAAAAGTCAGCCAGAAGGGAAGATAAGTGTTGTTTTCTTTTTATTTTGTTTAGTAATAGTCTATCCGGTCAATAGTTATATTTACAACCTTAATTAACTAAAAAATATCTTAACTTTGGTTCTTTATTAAGTTAGGATAACAAGCAACTTAAACAAAGTTGCTTGTTTGATATGACCAGTTAAATAAGAGTATAGTTGTTTCACTCAGTACCTATGGAGATTTTCTTTGCAATGAAATGATGTTAAGGAAATTTTAAGCTAACTATAACTCTGGAAAGTAAAAGATAAAATATCTAGTTAAGGTTATTAAACTAGTTAATGCTCCGAGATTGGTAATTACCTTCTCACCTTTGCTGCAATGTAAAATAGAAACGTTTACTGGAAGAAATAAATTAGGGGCAATAGTTGTAATTTAATCAAACACTGTGTGTACGAATTTTAGTTGAGAGTAATGATCCCTCTAGGAATTTTCGTTAATGTTGTGTTTTGTTTGAATTCCTTCCTTTTACGTGCAATAATAAGAGATAAATTTTTAATTTGTTCTGAATATTCGCATTCTTTTATTTATTTTCTGTGCAATAATAAGATGTAAATTTAGACTTGTTCTAAATGGTAATATTCTTTTAATTAAGGTACAATAATAAGGTGAAAGAACCTTCATAGGTGTAAAGAAATAGTTTTTTATGAATTTAAAAATTTTACTAAAATGAACTAGTTATGCTTATACTTAGTTAGCACTTACAGAAATTTGATGTTTTATTTTGAAATCACTGAATTGTTAAAAACACATATAAATGTATTAGAATTTTCTCAGGTTATTTTTTTCACTCCCTGGGGAGGGTTAAACAAATTTTATTATCTTATTGTTATTGTCCTATTTGATTTTATTTGAAGAAATAAACACTAAAGATTTTCTTAAAATTTAATATCGATTATTGTGTTTTCTTATGTTTAAGTTACACATTTTGAGATGCATGATTTACAGTAAGTTCACGATCATCAAGGTTTATGGGTTGTTTTGGTAAAATTCACAACGCAATGACATTTTTAGATGTTTAGCTTTGAGGCAAATTGTTAACTTTGTTCAGTAGTGTTCCTTCCATAAGGCGCTACGACATAACACAACTTCAAATTTATATAACAAACTAATTAATCAAAAACATAAATATTTCATTTCTTTAACAATTTTATAATTCATAAACAAACTACTTCACTTCATAATAAGTTATATTTTAACTCAACTTATTATTTCACATAAAAATTAATTCTACTATTTAGATTAATCAATAAATTTTGCATCCTAAATTTCCATTAAACTGAGTTGCAACTGAGACCACCCTTTTTAGGTAAGTTAAGAGTATTAAAAACTTGAACAAATCTATTACAGATTCCAATTACTTCAACATCAGCAAGGAAAGTATGCCCAACAAAAAAAACAAAATTTTAAATTCCTCAACATTTCAATTCTTTAAAACAAAAATCATTCTGAATTAAGCCAGAAAAAATTTATGTTTTTAAACAAGGGAAAACCCTTTTCAAAGCTCTAATCTGTTTTGTAATTAATTATGAAATGATAAAATTTTCAGTAGCATGTTTTCCTTAAGTTATGAACAAATCAAGTAAGAGAAATCTAAAAAAAAAACTTATCTGAGAATTCCGGACAGCCAGTTCCTCTCTTAGAAAAGATGAAGCTGCCGATGTTAAGTTAACTGGAATGTCCACACATTTTTACGATGTTGGAAAAAAAATACTTTGGAAACAAGTTGAACTCTCAGGGATGATGAAGAAGCGAATAGCCGGCGAAATGGTCATCAGTGAACAGCAAACCCGGACTACAGAACTCCACGCAAGCTCAGGAACGATAGGCATGGTGGTTATTATTCGTAGAAATTTCGTTGAAATCATCCAGATTCACTTTCACCAGGGCTACTGGACTCCAGGGCAAGCTCAGGAACGATAGGCGTGATAGTAATTATTGGCAAAAATTCAAGTTGAACTCATCCAGATTTTTCTTCAAAAGCAGTTTGGAGTATAAGAAGCATAGATATTATTTTACGGCCAGGTTCCGAGTGACAGAATTAATCAGATAAAAGTTTCCTTAAAATCATTTTCAAAAGCTAACTGGATGGGGCAGTCTGAACCCTTAGAACAGGGATGTCAAACTCATAGGTACACTTGGGCCAACAAACAAGGTTTAACTTTAGGCGGGCCGCAAAAAAAATCAATATTCATAGAAACGTAGATTTATTTCGAATAATACAATAATAAACATATATTTATATAGAAAAGAACAAGAAAAATTTAATGTTTACGTCCTGATACTTGACATCTCTTCTCTGCTATTATCTTTCCTATTTCGGGAGAAATTTTGTTTGCAGTGATAACTTTCAACGCTGACCCAAGGTGAGCATCATTAATACGGTTTCTAATAGGAGACTTACTACCTTTCATGACTGAAAATTACTGCTCGCACCGATAAGTGCTACCAAACATGGAAATAATTTCATATGCAAATTTTCGAGTATTATCAAACCTGGCTGGTAAATATTTGTAAAATTCAGGCACGCCCACTTCAATGAATTTTGCTTTCAAATTTGAGTTGCATTGAATCTCGATCACTTCCATTTGCATATGGCTGGGTACTGAGTCAATACTTATTGAGAAAATCGAAGAAAAAAAATTTTTCTCTTCGAGGGAACTAAAATCATTAAACCTCTTTTCAAATTTAGTTGTTAAATTTGCAATTTTTTCTGCGTATTTTTGATACGAACAAATATCATCTAAACTTGATTTGTTCATGCTGCATGTCGGGAAGTGCGTCAAATCTTCATTTTTAAGTTGTTTTTCCCAAAGAACTAGTTGACATTTGAATGCTTTAATTATGTCAAACATGTTCGTAATGATATGATCTTTTCCTTGTAACCATAATTAAATCGG
>KK119618.1:145584-156045 GCA_000611955.2 Stegodyphus mimosarum | reverse complement strand
GTACGGGGATTTGGCCTACGGGTACCCGTACAGCTGTACGGGTTTGTACGGGGATTTGGCCTATGGGTACACGCACAGCTGTATGGGTTTCTTTTTATGGGGATTTGGCCTACGGGTACCCGTAGGCCAATTTCCCGTAAAAAATTTTGTGGGTTTCTACGAGGCATTTTTAGCAGGAGGTATAAAGTGTACGAGAAATAAAGAATATTAAAAACCAAACAGGAATAAAATAAAAATACACACACGCAAAATTTTTCCATGTTTCCTATGAAAAGAAATAAAAGTTTTAATAATGTCCTTTCGGCATGTAAAATCCTTTATTATGCCCAGCATAGTAAATACTCTTAACGATCTTCAAGAAGTATAGCTATGAATTTTAAGTGGATAGCCACAAACACTTGTATGAATATAATAAACATGATGCATGATTTTAATGTAAAGTTTTGCCGAAACTTCGGCCGAATAAAAACTGTTTAAAAATACATACCATTAGTTTTCTATTAAATAGACCAGCCTGTTGAAATTCATCGAAATTTTAAATCTAATTTATATAAAAAGAAGGATTTATTTGCAAAAGTAAGATAATAAAAATAATATCTATATGCAATTTAGAACACATTTTTATGTCTTGTGCTAATTAATATACACTGTCAAATTTTATTTCTTCATTTTTGGTGTACAAATCCTTTCTAGTACGAAGTTTATTTTGTTTCTTAGTTGAGTTTTATGATTTGATAAGAGTTTCATTAATTCTTTCTTCAATCATCTTCAATTAAAAATCTAAATTTACAACAGACTTTTTTAACATATTTCCTGTTCAAAACATTTTTACATTTAATGAACTTAAAAATTTTTCTGTTTGATTTTAAGTTTCGGCGACAAAATTCTTTCGCGCATCTTCATGAAATGTATGAGTGAAAAATATATCTCATAAAGGAAATAAACATTCTGTACAATTTTGATGATTATTTCTCATAGTAAAGTGCCTTATCTTTGATTCAAATTATTGTTTAACATTTATTCTTACCGCGGAGTATAATGTAGTCCGTGATTCTTACAATTTATTTCATTGTAATTAGTCACACATTGCTTTAGATGCAATTGTTCAAGGAGGACAAATTACTTACAGTAGTTATTATTTTTAGTTGATCATAGTTTCTGATAAATTTTCCATAAGGTTTCTGATATTTTAATTAAAAATTAAGATCTAATCACAAGGCAGAATGCGAATTTACAGAGAGAGTAGTAAACACGCACTAATTATAGTTTCATTGCTGGAGTATTATTTGTTTGAACTTCTGGGAGAAACTTTCCCCTGCTTCACAGTCATCACGTCGGTCTTCTGATCGTGACGTCACTGACCATTTCCCCTCTCGTGCTCAGGCCTTATCTTTCAAGACGGTGTTGTTCCAACACGATGGGGCGCCTCCCCATTATGGAACACGTGTTCGGAGATATTTGAGGGTGTCGTCAACGATACCCATATTTGAGGACCGCAACCTGTCGGGGATGTGCTGGACTGGTTACCACCCCACCCCCATCATTCTTCGGATTTGAGCAGCATGAATTTCTTCCATTGAGGAGCACATGAAGCTGCTGTATATGAAACACTTGTCGAGATTTAAATGTATCTGGTCGCAGAATCATCTGCGCTGCTGCAAATCCAGGTGCTTTTGACCGTATCCGCCAATCCATGATCCGTCGTTGCAATGCATATATCTCTTGTAATGGTAGAAGCTCTAAACATCTTTTGTAACATTCTGCAATGGTAAATGTTTATGAGCAGTAAATATTTCTGGTGATGTCTGTCTCATGTCTCTTCATTTCTTGTACCTCTGATACTACTTTTTCATCACATTTTCGGTTATGGGTTGCTATGCAATTTTCAATCCTTTTGATATGCCCTACCTGCCCTTAAAGTTTGTATTTTTATGTTTAGTGTTTATGGGACACGCGGTATATCATTTAATCTTTCATTTTTTTATCTAGCTCATTATACATTTCTTTTTAGGACTTTTTGTTAAATATTGAAGACACTCTAAGGCATTGAATCCTACAACACATGGCTTCTTATCCTTTATGGTTTCTTATCCAGCTTATACATGGCTGCTTATCCTTTATTCCAGTCTGCTGTTGAAGCCACATGAAACAACCTTACCGCATTTGGGAAGTATGCCATGAACGTACAGTCAGACGTCGGTTCGACAAGTTCCGTCCCGCGATACCACTTTACCAAATATATCTTTTGGGAGACATGAGGAGCACCACTAGAATGATGACCTGAAAGGATCATCACATATTTATAAGCTAAAACATTTGGAACTGTTCGAGAATTTGCTGCCTATAATGAAGTAATAATGAAGTACGCATAGCTTCAGTTTCTAGATATATTTCATCTCTTAAAAAGATGAAAAAAGACTGGTAAATGGGTTTTTCATAAATTGAAAGGAGCATATCGGTTGCAATGTTTCAGGATTTGCGCGTTATTGAATATTCTGCAGAAACGGTGTAACTTTCTGGACGGTCTAATCATTTATGATGAGAAGTGGATGCTTCATGACAGTCGGAAACTTTCAGTATGATGATTGGAACAGCATGAGAAGCCAAAGAAGGTATCTAAACCGTACGTACACATGAAGAAGATAATAGTGATTATTTGGTGAAATAAGTAAGGAACCATCCATTACAGCTTCCTATGAGTAAATGAAATCATTAATGCTTAATATCATTGTCAACAAATTGATATTCCGCAAAGAAAATTGCAATTCATATAGTAAGCAATAGGGAATCGGAAAATAATCATTCTCGTCGATGAAGGTAAAAGATCTTATATTTCTCATCTGACACTCCAGAAACTAAAGAAGTTGAATTTCGTGGGCCTATCTCATTCCCGTTACCACCAGCCTTGCCTTCTATAGACTATGCTTCATTAAAACCACTAAACTTAATAAATTTCAGAAAAACGTCCAAAGCATGTATTTCTGTTCTAGAATTTGAAAGAAAATATCATTGTTAGATAAATTATATAAGAAATATTATTCTTGTCAAAAAATATGCATAGAGAGTAATAACTTTCACAGTTGTCTCTGTCATGTTGATGTTTTTGCACAGACATAAGAATCAGTAGTACGCTTATTTTCCCTCTCTTGTGTTCGCTATTTTAACATGTACGGTAGTAATAGACATTTTACATTTCGTATTTATAACGCATCTGGAAATTTTATCTAACTTAATATTTCATCTTGGCATGGTCAGTTTCAAAACATGGAAGTACGATGGAAGGATATTTTTTTATATATTTTAAAAGAAGGAAGGAAAGAAAATCAAAACATCCAAATCACAATAATGAAATTATAAAAGCTATTTTATATGATTTTAGTAATAAGATTATAAAAGTTTATTAATTTGCACTAAAACTTCACGATGCGAAATGTTTATCAAGTGCAGCAGCAAAATGTCACTGGAAGAAAGCAGATGCTTTAGGATAAATTCAGGAGCAAGAAGAGAAGGAAAAAAATCCTAGAAACTTCTTCTTATGGTGAGGTTACGTCATTTAAAAATGAAAATGCAAACTAAAATAAATAATTGAGCATAGTCAAAAACTAAAGTTAAGGAATGAGATGTCCGTACCACAAACGGGCAAATCTTTACAAGACTTCGTCGTAGAGGTTCAATATAGGATGAGCAGCATAACTGATATTAATGACTTACTTAGTTAAAAGCTTCATAGGTGCAGTTTTTAAATTTAATATTTTTCGGTAAATTTTAAGTCTTTCCGTTTCTCCAGATTTCTTAATAACTTTATATAAATATTTAAAGCTCTTAAGTTTCCCAACTGCTCAGATGCGCTTTTCTGAGTTAAAATTTTAAAAAAACATAAAAAAGCAATGTTTTGAACATGCGTTAGGTCGGATAATCGCCCGTAGATGCGAAAAATAATCTCTAAATCCAAATAAGCTATTACCGCAAAACAGAACTTCACATCGATATCATATAAAGAGATATATTTGTGTTATTTCGACATAAATATGCGACTGAAAACATATTCGAGTTCTTCCAAGGAAGTTAAATAAACGAAATAGGAAGGAGTAGCGTTGGCTTGCTCAAATACCTCACTTGAATATTTCTAAAACATATGCTTATGTTCTAAAGTAGTTTCCTTTGATTTTCTGTTTACATTAGATTCTCAACTACTGCCAGGACAAGTTTCAGCACTTTCAATCAGGATAAATTTAGCATAATTAATAATTTGAACCCGAATTTACCTTCATTCAGTTGCAACTTGTAAGAACAATTTAACTGGCGCCTCCTAAAAACAGGCGTAATTCGCGATACCCTACGTCCCACTGCATAAAGCCAGTTTTTGCTAATGGTATTCGCATTTGCAGGGCCTTAATTACAAAAACACCTTTCATGAAGTTCGCCAGTATTATTAACGAAAAATTACGTTAAAGCCCTAGAATTTCTAGATCCAATTAAGCATCAAATTTACCATTTAAAGACATAAAGCAAGCGTTAAGTTATTGCTTAAAACTATGAAAATTTCTGTCATTTCCGTAAAAATCGAATCCAATAAAGCATATGTCTAATTTGTAAAATTTCATTTGAGACATATTAACAATATATTACTTTTATTTCAAGGAATAACTCCGGGGTGTTCTCCGTCAAATTTGGGGTGGAAAGTAGAAGTCCAGCCCTTTGACTTTGAAGTCCAGCGATTTTGACGCTCCAGCAGCCATTGTTCCGTGAAATATGGACTCGAAAAGAACAACAAAAGCATCTGAAGGACTAGAAGGCAAAAAATAAATGAATAAATAAATAAAATAAAAAATAAAAAAATAAATAATTTAATGTTTTAAAGCTATATAACTAAAGAAAGTGGCATGACAATGGCTAAAAGAGAGGCTTTGGCTGAAATAAGAAAAGAATGTTCACAAAAATACCTTACTTAACTTGCCTGATTTACATCTTTTTTGAAATAGTCTACTTTTACAGGTTGTCTTTATGATGAATATAAAGTTTATTAAGTAAAAAAGATTTCGCTTTAAGTAAAATTTAAAAAAAAAAAAGTAAAGAAGTTTAAAAAAAAAGTACCTAAATAAAAACAATCGATCTCTAAATTTAAAAAAAAAATTTTTTTTTGCTTAGTTTATTGCAGATCCGAGAGGCAGTAAAAAGCATTAAATTCGTCACAATTACCTCAATCGCTATTTTCCAAGCTGTGATGTAAATTAGGACACTTTCTTTTGAAGATGAGTTCTGCGCAAGAATTTTAGAAGCATCGGTGGTTCAGTGGTAGAATGCTCGCCTGCCACGCGGGCGGCCCGGGTCGTCGCCATCGAGATAGATAAAGCCTGCGCGCTGAGTTACTACGTCACTGCTAATGGACCGGTCTTCGCGCAGTTTAGCTTCCTTCCTAAACACCGTTTTCTTAAACTTATTCTATGAAACTGGCATTTCATACTGGCATACATTCAATCTAAAAAAAAATTACAAGCTGCTATATAATATTTTACAAAACTTATACGACTATGAAATATTTTCATTTTTCTTTTGCTTTTATTTATTTTCGAGATAAAAGTATTTGAGAAAGGTGTGGTGCTGCTAAAAGGTAATAATTTTTTTTAAGGTAAAATTGGTTTTAAAATTGAAGTAACAAAAATTTTTACTTTTCTGTACTGTCTTTGTGTCTCTTTCGCTGATTCCCACCTCGCATCAAATTTTTTGTTTCACTTACTACTTTAACAAAATGTTTGATAGTGGGAACACATATTTTTCTTCCATAATTATTGCGTATTTTTATTTATATATATCATATGAACACATATTTTTCCTTCCATAATTATTGCATATTTTTATTTGTATATATCATATTAATGTAGCGGGATTATCAAACGAATGAATGAGGCTACTTAATATTTAGACTAACATTTATATGTTTTATATCAGTCAGAAATTTAACTTATCTTACCTTTTAAACAAACTGATTACATGATACTAACAAGCATAAAATTGAACAGAATCTAAATTAGCTAAATATATGAATTTAGGTTTCACCATGATAAAACGATCTTTAATAATTTGCAAAAAGCATTGATATTTAAATTTAAGAACAGTACATTCTGCTATGAATCAAATTTACTCAGTCTTTAATATTCTACATATTATGTAATGAAATAAGTGTTATACTTCCAACTCCTTAGGACAGTTACTTCATATAAAATAAAAGTTTCAAATTAAAATAATTAATCATTAATTTTGCTGACCATTTTTATTTTACTTGTCTTGATAACTATTACAAGAAACGATTATTTTAGATGACAAAAGTAAATATAAATTTATCCCTTAAACCATAATGAATAAAAAAAAATACAAATTATAAAAACCAACAAAAGTTTACAAATAAATATGCAATAAAATAACTGATGTCTTTAAATGCAATGAAATACTTTCTAAAATATAAATACTTTATTTTAAATATTTGCTTTCTGTAGTGTTTGCAGTTTTCTTTTTAAACAGGGTTTTTCTATAGTTATACCGGGTGGCCATAATTAAACTAACAGTGCTCACAGTGTTCTGTAGCGCGATCTATTTGCGAGAATGACGCCACATTTTGTAGGAAGATTAAACAAGACGGGGGACGAAGGATTCCGCGAAAAAACAAATTAGTTCCACAAATCACCGCTAGGGGTATATTTGGCGCTGTGTAATAGAAAATAGATTGTTAACAAATGCAAATCAATACGGAAACTACCTTTTATTTTGCATTCAAATGAGGTTCAACGTGGCTGCCGTTGTTGTGGACCACATATTGCATTCTGTGCACAGTATGCACAACAGCAGAAAGTAACATGCCTGCAGGAATCTCCCGTACAGTCCGTGATATGTTATCCTTCAACGTAGCCAGGTCCTGGACAACTCCTTGATAGACCTTGGACTTAAGGTAACCCCATAGCCAGAAGTCGCATGGGGTAAGATCAGGCGACCGAGGTCGCCATGCAGTTGGAAAGTAGCGGCTAATGACTTTTTCTGTTGTGAATTTCTGTCGTAGCATCTGTTGCACCCGTACAGCAACGTGTGGAGGGGCTCCATCTTGCATAAAAATCATTTCCCCCAGGCATTGCCTTTGCTGAAGAGCCTCAGTGGCAAAGCTGTTCAACATGTGGCGATATTTCTCTCCGGTAACAGAGCAGGCTTCCGGTCCTGTTGGGGTAATGTTCTCATAGAAGAATGGACCTAAGATAAATTCCGCTGTGAACCCACACCAAACAGTTACCTTTGGTGAATGTAAGGGAATTGCTGTGACTGCATGTGGTGATTTGTCATCACAAATTTTACGCTTTTTTAAAACTGTTGCCATATTGCACTTGAACTAAATCAGAAAATAATAAAAGGTAATTTTATTCCTTATTAATTTGCATTTGTTAACACTCTATTTTCTATTACACAGCGCCAAATTTTCCCCTAGCGGTGACTTTTGGAACTAACTTGTTTTTTCGCGGAATCCTTCGTCCCCCGTCTTGTTTAATCTTCCTACAAAATGTGGCGTCATTCTCGCAGTCAGTTTAATTATGGCCACCCGGTATATATGTATATTTTTTTATAACAGTAGTTCTTCAGTAAAATATTTACGCACACCCACAAAATTTGTTATGACACGATATTGAACAGCATATCAATTGAATTAAATAATTCTAGCCTATTTATAATAGAAAATGCAAGATTCACAACAAAATTTCTTTGATTTTGAACTTTTAAAAATCCACTTTCGTATTTCTCGGAAAGAGGTTTTTGAACTGCTATATAACAATGCACAATAATATTTATAATATCTGGGTGAGAATACTTTAAATATCCTCTATCCATGCTTGAAAATATGCGATATGCATCTTCGCATATCATTACTTTATCAACTGAAAACTGCTTCTGTTTTTTGCACATGGCCTAAAACAATATCCTATCAATGTATCTCGATGGTGACGGCCAGAGGCGCAGATCATGTGTTCTGGTTAAGTCACATTTTGTTTCTCGCCTCAAGGCCTCTTTTGGCAGGTGCCGTTGGAGTGAAAGGTTTGTTACGCGATGCTCCCGGTACGAGTGTCATTCCTGTGTGCATTATAAAGTATATTTTTATATGAAATGCTTTTTCATTCAATAATGAAGTCGAATCACTTATAATGTAACCATCTTGAACATCAACCACACCATCACAGCCATTGATAATTTTGTAAAAGTTTTGATATTTAATAGCTTTGATAGAATTCTATATTTATATGTTTTCTTTATAGTTAAGTAATGTAATTGTTTTGTAACACTACTTTTATTGTTATCGCATAATAAACTGCTGAAAACTAATATATCTTGTTACTGGTGTTTAACGCAGTATATTTGTTAAAAAGTATTAAATCTAATATCAGTCATTTTTAAAGATACAAAATAACCATTCTTTATAGTATATTATTTTTATACTTAGTGCTTGCAATGTAGTATCAGGTTCGCAAATTTTAATTTCTCTTGAATATTTGCCTCTTTAAAATTATGCATATTTATTCTACAGAGAAAAAATTGTATTATCTTCTGGTTTTCAAGAAATGATAAAATATTTAAAATTTAGAAAAATACAAGAAATGCAAAATTTTAAAAAAGAAGGAAAATATATTAAGCTTATTTTTCTGCATAAATCAGTATGTAAGACAATGACGTAATAACGACGTTTTCACAATTATTGCAAATAGGTGGAATTCTGTGAACAATTGGGCGTCATTAAGGCGTGTACTGCTTGCCCAAGTGAGAGAGACTGGGTTTGGCGCGCTGCCAAGAAAATGGAACAAGCCAAGGGGGAGAAAGGAAGGTCTGGAGGGACGGAAAATACACTTACTTGGAATTTCCTTGAGTAATCTCAGAGTGTTCTTAGCTTTTCCCTTTTGCGCTTGTTTAAATTTAGTTCTTTCCATCTCAAGATCGTTGTATAAGTCACAATTAATTATTGTCTAATACTTTTGTGTTTGATATTTTTGCACAGGAGATTACCATGGGCAAATGAATTCGAATATATTTGAGAAATGGGCAACAGAAAAATTGATTCCGAATTTACCAAAGAATTCAATTGTTGTAATAGACAGTGCAACTGAACAAACCCCCAAATTCACCTCATAATAAGCAGAGTATAATGGATTGGCTTACTTCAAACAATATTGTGTACTCACCTAATATGCGAAAGATCGAACTGTTGAACATTGTTAAAGAACATTTGCTACCAAAAAACATATAAATTTGATGTCATGTTAGAAGAACATGGATTCACAGCATTGAGACTGCCACCATATCACTGTGACATAAATGCTATAGAGTATGTCTGGGCAGATATCAAACATTTTATTCGTGCACAAAATATAACGGCAGATATAAACATGGAAAAACTCTTAAAGCTTACTGAACACGCTGTAGAAAATGTTACAATTGAAAAAGGGAAGAACTATTGTGCACATGTAGAAAGCTTGGAAAACGCTTACTGGGAAAAAGATGGTGTTTTGTCTTTAAACTAATTAGTGGACTGTATAGTAAAAGAATTAACTAATTTATTGACAGTAATTAACTATTTAGATCTAATGCATGCTCTGGCATGTTGCTCAGCCGAATCCAGATGGCCAAGTGAGCGTTTTTCTCCTTATCCAATAGGTGGCGCTGTATTCTAACTTAACGTGCCGCCGCCCGTTGAAATTACAAATTTCAACATGTAAATTACAAACAACATACAATTTAACATTCCAAGAATAACTAATTCTACAATACAATATGAAAGCTAATAGATAATATTTCATCATGAACATAATATAAAATTATACAAACATTCAAGAACATTAACATTCACTATGCTACAATCGAACTTATTCTTAAACAGTTCCATTTTTTATGTAAATCACAATTTTCAATAAGAACATAATGTAAACTAAGCATTATTATCCTGGATAGGTAATAAACAAATTTTACTAATACATCGAATATACACACCATTTGATGTTTTCACTTTAACAACTCTGGTTCTATTATCTTTACCAGGTAAAACTTCTAGAATTCTAGCTAAAGACCATTTAATGGTGGAAGATTATCTTCCTTTAACACAACTAACATACCTGCCTTTAAATTTTCTTTATTAATAAACCATTTGGTGCGTTGTTGGAGATGATTTAAATAATCAGTTTGCCAACGTTTCCAAATAACTTGAATGAACTTGGTAATAACTTGCCATTTAGAAAGTCTATTATCTGCAAGATGAGACAAATCTGGTTCAGGATATGAAGTAATGGAACGTCCAATTAAAAAATGACCCGGCGTTAAGGCTTCAAAGTCATTCGCATCTGTTGATAAAGGTAAAATTGGACGAGAATTGAGAATACCTTCAATCTGTGTGACAACAGTCCAAAATTCTTCTAAAGTTAATTTATAACTGCCGATTGTACG
>KK119618.1:107079-141054 GCA_000611955.2 Stegodyphus mimosarum | reverse complement strand
AGACAACATCTGCGTTCTTGTTTATAATTTCGTCACTCGTTGCTTCCGTTTTTGTTTTGTCTAACTTATGTTCGATGGCGCCATTTCTGAGCAGGCGATGGATTAATGAATGATGTTTCTTGTGGCATTCCGAACACCTGAACTTGGATAGAATCGCATTTTGCGATTAAATGTTCGTTACTGAGACAGTTTAGACACAGTTTATGGGTTTTAACTATTTCATATCTGTGATTTGGATTTCGTTTTAAAAATGAATCACATTTATGCAGTGGATGATTATTATTTTTACATATAACACAAATCGAAACACTACCGGTTTTAACCATAAGAGCCTTTGATTTCGAATTTTTATCTAACGGATATTTCATTTTATTAGTACTACGGTTAATGTTATCTAATAACTGACATCTTTTCTCTAAACACGAAATTAATTCATCAAACTTAGGAACTTTCGTAGCATTAATGCTTAGTTCAAATTGTTTGCGCGCTTCAAAATCTAGTTACGATATTTAATAACAGAATGTCGGATAAATTATTTTTCTCATATTTTAAAACATTCAAAGCCCTAACGTTTTTAGTAACATTATCTATTACATACCTTATTCCTTTAGACGATTCGAATGTTTAAGTACGTAAATCCATTATTGACTTTATATGCGTCTCAACTAATATTCTTTTATTTTCATACCTATCTTGAAGAGCTTTAAATAGAGAACTAAAAGTATCATCAACAGTTTCAAGATTTTTTGCTTCATCAGTTAATGCAGGCTTTAAATAGTAGAATTTCTGAACTTCTGTCAGTTGAGTGTTATTCACTATAATGTTTTCGAATTGAAGCTTAAAATTATTCCATTCGGTATATTTATCAGAAAACTTAGGAATTGGTAATTCTGGCAAACGTATTTGTACTTTAGAATCAAATTTATCACAATCATTTTCATTTTCAGAATGTGCAATAGATGATAAATTTCCATAATTCTTACCTCTAGAACTTCCGTTCTTTCTTCCATTTCAGCGATTTCTTCATCGATGGCTGTGACATCTTTTTCATCAACTCTTTCGAAATATCTATTCCTTAAGTTTCTAATATCCATTTGAATGCTTTGAAGGGATCTATACTTTATTTGAATTTCATTCTTATTCGAACTACCTTCACTACATTTTCTAATCTAGTTAGTTTCGCTTTTAACGAAGTTTTATTTCTGTCTAATGCTAGCATTTTGTTCACTTCTCCGGCTCTGCTGACCATATGTTTTGTCTTTAAACTAATTAGTGGACTGTATAGTAAAAGAATTAACTAATTTATTGACAGTAATTAATTATTTAGATCTAATGCATGCTCTGGCATGTTGCTCAGCCGAATCCAGATGACCAAATGAGCGTTTTTCTCCTTATCCAATAGGTGGCGCTGTATTCTAACTTAACAAATGGTATACTTGAAGAAATGTGCGACTCTTTAGTTATTTCCTTGGACGATGATGACGATTCGACAGAGAACGAAGGTTAAATTTCCAACTGAAATATTTTTATTATTGTTTTTGCATAATTGCTTAATGAAACCCGAAGTAAGAAATTCTTTAATTTTGTACTATTTTAAAGACTTCAATGCAAATAATTAATTTTTAATGTAAATAATTAGTGTAATTAATTTTTCAGACATGTTTACAGCAATTATTTTAGCTTACAATCGTTAAAATAAATTCTAAAAGTTTATTATAGATGTGTTTTTTATTCTGTGTGTGTGTATGTTATTCTCGTGATAATTTTAAACTGATTTTTGTTCAGTAATTTTCCATTTAATGCATCTCCCCTTTATACGTTGTTTGTTTTTATTTATTCTTGTCGGCATTTAAGCAAGAGACTCTTTGTGTTGCACAACAGAACTCATCCGCAGCTACCCATCTTCCCTATTTTCACTCCGAGAAACAAATCGGAGCGACCAGTCTCTTTCGGCTGGCAAAGCAGTATGACGTTTTAGCTCGATGCTTTCAGAAACGAAATATAACCTGAGAAAGACACAATAGCGACGTCTGACGTCTATGTGATAAAAAGCTCACAGGCAAAGACATCTTTGCAACGGTTGCAAAACAGGGGAGGTTCGCGGAAGATGACATACTGCAACATTACCTGCGACGGGTTTGCAACGTCACTGCGATGTTGCCTTTCTACTTGAGATGCTATCCTTCTGAATTTGGAAAACAAAATGATCAGTCTTAGGTTTCCACATAACACCTAATGTTTGTTTCTTCGTGAGATGCAGTCAGAATCTGTTTGCAATTCAGGATTATTGCAGTGCTACTTAATGTAGCAGCATACCTCCACTATTAAGAGCTTTTAATTCTGCATGCAGTTCTTTAGCTCTACTCAGCATATCCACACCACTCAAAATATCATCCATATAGAAATGTTTTCTAAAACTGGAGATGGTAAAGGAAAGTTTTTAAATTCATCTTCCCAAAGCTGAAGGAGAACTCTTGCTGCCAAATATGGTGCTAACACTGTACCATAGGTTACAGTTTTGAGCTCATAAGTCTTAACTGGATCATTTACTCTCTCCCTCCAAAAATTTAGTTTAACTCGGGTCAATTAATATCATTCTATATATCTGCTGCAGACGCATAAATATGTTTATGAAATCGCGTCATTATCTTAAATAAATAGTCCTGAATAACTCCACCATTATGTTGTAAAGAATTATGAGAATTCTCTAAGGATGTTCGAGAGGAAGCACGAAAAAATGAATAAATAAAATAAAAAATCTGAAAGGTTTCAGATTTTAAATTACGTCCAAAGGAGCGTTTTTTAATGTTTTGTATGTTACTTTTATTTATTAAATATCATGTTCTACATACTCAAACCATAAAATCCAATTATGTTCTTATTTTCTGGTCAAGGTTTTTATGCCTTTAGTAAATCTGCATGCAATATTTGTAGAATCATGAACAATTTAAAACGTATTTAAGTGCAGCTAAGCCTAATTATTTTTACCACAGCAGCCATATTTGTTTACATTTGAAACTTAGAACAGTGGATCTGTTTCCAACCTTGAGAAACTAAGCCTAGCAACAATAAAGATAACGCCTTCTTTTATTACTGCGAATTAAATCATGCTTAATCCATTCTGGAATTTATTCGAGGAAATAAGTGTTTAAGATTTATTTCGTAATTTTTAATATACCTATTTTGAGTTTTTACGTATTTTTGCCTTGTGGCAAAGTGAGAACTGAATTAATTGAATGAGAACTACTGAATTGTCTGTGAAAAACTTTCTTTCTTTTTTATTTAATTCCTTTTATACATCGCTTTAGATTTATTATAGTATTCGAACAGAACATGTGGCAATTAGATAATTTTTCAGATGATATAATTTTTGTGTATTCCGAGTCATAAAATGAATGAGATGCAAGTAGATTGCAAATGAAATGCAAGGTACAATTTAGTATTCCGTACAAGGAAGTTATGTGCTGTACGTATCAGATTTTTTTTAATCAGCGAATTGCATTTCTCAAGTTTATTTTCTAATTCTTCATTAGAATTTGAAACTGTTCGCATGCGTGACAATCGAATTCAGGATCTTCTTTAAAATGATCACTATCCTTTATAATATTAATGAGATCTGTAATTGTCATTTTATCTGTTATTATCTCTCCTAACTCTGTTCCAGCAGGTGCAAATAAATTTTTCTAGCATTCTTAAACATTTTAGAAACAGAGTACAATTAAGACTTAATTAATGAAAAAATAGTAACAAATATTATTTTATGGGTGTAAATGACCAGAAAAAACGTATGCACCTTTACTTCATTACGTTGATTATTAATCCGATATACTGCTCGTTTTCGATGTCACCACATTGAACAAAAATGAAAATGAAAGTTAATTCGAATAAATCAGAGATATCCATAGATTGCTTAATCACTGCTCCTTGGTTGCACGGATTACGATATTAGTTAAGGAATAATTTTCACTACCCATAGTGAACTAAGTGTATGCAATTTATTTCACTTTGGCACTAAAGAGAAAAAAAAACACATGTCATACCAACATACCTCATTTTTTCACACACTGACTGCAAATTCTAATTAGGTGGCACTGCTGTTATGCAAGAATAGACAAAATCTAAATGGCTAAAGTATTTCAAATTTCTTCGCCTGTTCAATGAAATGGATAGCTGGCATTTGTGAGTAAGTTACTGATGCGTAGACCGCATCTACTCTTGTAATTTGTATGCAGTCAATTCTTTGTTGATGTTTTCATGAGAATATGACCTTCTCTTTCTTTGTGGAAAATACTCTGTATGATTCTTTTTAAAAAAAAATTCTGGATATCTGAACATATTGCTTTTAATGTTGGGTTATAGAATGTGTATTTGCAACTCTTTTCACTAGAAGGCTTTGAAATAAATTTCATACTTTCTGATCATATATGCACTCCTACCAAAATGCGATATAAAGGTATTAATGAGACAATGCATCATGTCATCCAGAAGTATTTGTATAACAACCTTAGGTATGCACATAGCATTCTTCCAAATACTATGTCCAATACTTTGAACTTCTATCTGTCCTAATACTATGTCAATACTTTGAACTTCTTTCACTCCAATACTTGAAATACTATGTCCAATACTTTGAACATATTTTGTCAATATAACTGCAGATTACAGTCCGTCCTATGGGGAGTTCAACATTGTTGCATAGTGGTAACCACATGCTACAGTTTTTGTCAAAACATCTGACTTCATTTTCTGCACACATACAGCAGAATCCAGCTTACTTAAACGCATTGTGCACCTCTTTCTGCCTTCTTATTTTTGAACTAAGTTTATGCAATTTTCTTAATATCATTAAAAAAAATTCCAAACTTATCAATTCAGTACATAATAGCGGACCCTGAATAACAGCATATTGAACTAATTATACTACTACTATGATGTAAAATACAATAATATTTAATTAGATTATTTCTTTATTTCCTTTTCTGAAGTTAAAACTTTTATATCGAGAAAATTCTGAATAGCCCAGGAAAGTTTTCATTTATCAAACTACTTTTAAATATCATGAAAACAAAAATTAATCAATGTTAAGTATGGATAAACTTAGCAGTATATGATTTATTGATGTAAAATAAAATTAAATCCTTTAAAGAAAATCTAAAATTTCTAGAGTAGATTAACACACTGTACACCACCACGCTAAAGAAAAAGGGTTTTTTTTAGCCTCCATTATTTTTTGATTAACATATCACAAATGTTCCCTATTATCATGTAATATATTTGTAAAACATATCTGCTTTTTAGACCATAATTAGTTCACATCCATCTCGATACATGAAGTCCATATGGATAAAATGCATGTTGTGTGCATTTAGATACAAAATGATGCTTAAAGTGTTACAAATGCGATGAAATAAAATTTAATAAAAAGAATTATGCTGAAAATTGCTAGGGGTAATTGAATGAAATTCATTCATTAATTAATTTATTACTGGGAAACAAGTTAAAGTAAAGGGTAAAAATTAAAATCTGGAAGTCTCCCAGTAAAATCGGCAGAGTTAGCAGCTATGAACAATCAATCTATTGGCAAAAAATATTAACAATGCTGGAAAAAAATATGTTCTAATTAGGAAACAATAGAGTTAGAAGCTTTAAAAAAAATCTGATGTATACACCACGACTTCCTTGCACGGAATATTAAATTATACACACATTTTGCTGCATTTCATTTAAACATATTTCCTCGAATTTCATTAGATATATTTTTCATTCAATTAATTCTGTTCTCAGATCGCAGTAAGGCAAAAATACATAAAATCTCAAAATATCTTCACTAGAGGGGGGAAAAAGTTTATACCAGCAATTCAGTCAGCAGGCAACAAGAAAGATTTTTTTTTGGTGCACAAAAATGAAAGTTTAATTTTAGTCCCGCTTGGTGGAAAAAAAAACTGAAGGTGCAGAAACTGAATTCACTATTCTGCTAAGTTTCAAATGTACACAAATATGGCTTCTATAGTAACAGAATTGGGTGTTGATAATTCTACAAATATTGCATGCAAATTTATTAAAGGCATAAAAACCTTAACTGGAACATAATTCAATCACTTTTAAAGGGACCGGGGGGGGGGACACAATTTACCAATCTTAACTGGAACATAATTCAATCACTTTTAAAGGGACCGGGGGGGGGGGACACAATTTACCAACATATAAGGGAAAAAAAAAAAAAAAGAGCTCACTGACCCAAGTAACATAATGGGGTACATATACCGTCTTTTTCTGAAAATAAGCCCTATCGTGATTTTCGGCACTTTTTGTAAAATAAGACATCCCTCGAAAATAATCCCTAGTTAATATAATGTGACAAAAAGAATTCGTTAAAAAATGCTGTTGATTTATTAAGTAATAATAAGTTTAGCTTTCCCAATACTCGTATTTCAGAGAAATGTTTGAAACAAAATATTCTCAGAAATTAATTGTTTACCTCTACAGTTCGTTTCAAATTAATTCTTGGAATTTATCTTAAAAATGCAACATAAGGCAGCAGTCTACATTGAGCGACAGTCCAGGTATACAACGTTCATTCATTTCAGTCTTGATTATTTCCTCATACGTAATTTTATTTAAAAATAAAGTGAATAATTTTTAATCCCAGTTAAAATGAGTACAAAACGAAAGAGCTATTCCGTCGAGTACAAAAAGGGAATCGTGGAAGACTCCAGGGGTGTAATCTTGTAGCATTCTGGAAAGAGAAGAAGCTGGATCTCCGTATGGTTCGTAATCAACTGGTGGACCAAGGAAATAAGAAAAAACGCAGAGTTGATCAGGTTGGCAGCCGTTATTTTCCGAGTTGGAAGATTGCATCTGGCAGGAGAGCAATGGCTTTGGTTGTGCGCAGGGCTGATATTAAAAAATTTGCCCTTGAAACAGCAATTGAATTTGATATATCCACAGAATTTAAAGCATCGTCACACTGGTTGGACAACTTCCTTAAACGATGTGAACTGTCTCTAAGGAGATCAACAACATTGTTTAAGCTGGAAGACAATGAAGTTGTTAAGTGTGCACTTGCGTTTAAGCTTTTTGTTGATGGCATCGATTTTTTGAAATACCAACTCTCCAACATGATTGATATGGATGAGACCGCAGTATTCCTAGGCCAAGGAGCTCAAACGACAGTTCACCACAAGGCTTCTTCGTCAATTTATGTTCCTTCTACCGGTTACGATAGTGCACGTGTTACCTGTATTTTGGCAATTCGTCTAGATGGCAAGAAAGTATCGCCATTTTTAATCACTAAAGGTAAAGAAGACCACATTCAAGGTGTTTCAGGAATTTATGTTATTGAAAGTGAAAAAGCCTGGTGCACCCAAGCAGTTATAAGAAAGTGGGTTGATTTTATGGTGCCACCACTGTTGATGGGTCAGAATAGAGGTTTACTAGTTTGGGATTCAGCCAGTACTCACCACGCTAAAGACATGAAAAACTTTCTTGCTGAGAGGAAGATTGATCAAATAACGATTCCGGCAGGAATGACTGGTTACCTCTAGACACTTGACATTGCAATAAACAAGCCATTCACGGATAATTTGCGGATGGAAATCAATGAATATATTGAAAACAGAATGGTGAGAAATCATCGAGGTAATTTTGTAAACCAGGCTTACAAGAAGTTGTGAATTGGGTAAAAAATTCATGGGACAAAATAACTGATAGTGACGTTTCCAATGCACTACGAACAGGCTACTTAGACAAGAAGTATTCATTTAACGATAGCTATATTGCAGGACATGAGAGATTCGGACCAATGATTCAACAAGAAATGGATTTGGAAGAAAATCAGAATATAATTCAGAATTTTATTTATGACTATGTTCCAGAAGAAGATGACATGACTGTAATTGACTAAATTTAAATTTCTGTATTCTGTGTAAAATAAATATTAAAAACAAATATATAAATATACTTTTATTTTTGCCCTCCCCCGAAAATAAGCCCTAGCGCGTATTTTGGACCAAAAAAGAAAGTAAGACAGTGTCTTATTTTCGGAAAAAGACGGTATATATTACCGATTGCAACCAAAATAGGAGGTGCACATCTACATTTTACAGAAGTCCTATATACAAAATTTCAATGTTCTGAGGGTACTCATTTTGAGCTATGCGAGACACATACATACAGACGCCACGAAACAAATCTCTTCTGAATCCATTTTATAATTCGTTTGGGGAAAGTCTTTTGTTCTGTCCTTATGTACAGATGTCACACAAAAACATCGTTAAATTGCATTCGATAACGATCAAAATGGATATTTTCGTTTAAATACGACCCCCGGAATTTTTTGCAATTACAATAATTCCTTCACTTCATACAAGGAAGCAAAAATGAGTAATATTAGTTTAATTAAACTTTGAATAAATACATTGCTTTAATCCTGAGAAGTGCATCTGAGTCCCAAAAATTTATTCTTCCATCACTTAGGTTTTTTATGTGGCTATCTCTTAATCCACCTTTCAGAATCTGTACAGTACTGGTGCTGGCTGATACACCATGACTTTTTACACTTATTCTTTTAATCTGGGGAGAAACTTTTGGTTTTTAGCAATATCTATCTTGATTGGTCCACTTAAATTATCACCAAAATCTTTCTTTTTACTCATTTGAGTTAAGCACATAATGACAAAAAAAAATTCCTAACATTTCGCACAAGACGAAAAAGTATATCAAAATGAATACAGACATTAAAAAAGAGGATATATATATATATATATAGTTTCAGGTATATTGCTTGCCAACACAATATATTCATTAGAGTGATGCTGAATTCTGGAGAATAGTATTTCATGAACTTAGCCATTTTGCGAAACAGTTGGCCAGTTAAAAATTTAACCCAGAGAAGCAGATTTAAAGTTAGAAATTATTTGGGATTTGCTTTTAAAGGATTTTCACAAAATTGATGCTCTTTGAAAATGAAATTTATATTTACTATTATTGTATAACTGTTAAAAATATATTTTATCATCAGTGCATAATCACATTCACTATCACATCACGGATTCTGAGGCACTAATTCAAAATACCTGCAAAGTAAGTAAATTATCCAACCAAACGAATTCTCAGTGTATGATAAAATAATTTTGCACTTAAGAAATTATAAGTGTACACCAAACTAGCAAATACTATTTGCCTGTAAGCTTGAATTTTTGATTAATTTATTGTTAAAATGGCATTTTATTACACCTGATTAGAAGAATGACATGAATTCTAAAGTTATGTATTCGCATGTCACGTAGAACGATTAGCAAACTAACTTTTCATTATGTATAAGGAAATATAAATAAAACATCTGCAAGAAAACATAAAACACATTTATTTAAAGCCCAAAATAATAGAAAGGACACAAACAATGGGCAGTCACAATGGAACAACAAATAGAAACATGTTTATATACAATAATTTATACAAGCATCATGGTCTGGCCATCCATACACAAAGCAGGAACACTTAGTTTTATTGCATATTTTTTTTACATAATGCAGAGGTAACTCTTTCTGTCATTTTCTCTGCCAACGATATGTCTTTAATGCATAGGTAAAATGATTGATAAAAATTGTAGAGAAAGATGCACAAATTACAGGTAAGTGTGTAAATTCTCTAATCATAAATCTGAAAGAATTGTGGATAATTAAGTTGCTGTAAAATAATCAGAAACTAAAATGGAATTCAAAATTATGTGTATATCAACTACATATCAGACAACCATTTTTAAAAGATAGTTTTGAATTTTCGATAATTTTACATAAAATAAGCATTCAGATCATCTTATTGACAATTAATAGATAACTTCAGTAAATTATGAAAACACAAACCTTGAAATCACAATAGAGGCTTAAGATACATAATATACAAAGTAAAATTAAAATCAATGTCTTCATTTAAAAAAATTTTGATGATTTTAATTTAAAAAAAAGCAGAAGGTTTAGTTTCGAACAGTACAACTATACATATTTTCAGTTTATTCTGATAACAGCAGATGCTAACAATGAAAATTTTAAATATTACATAAGTTATTCTTCATTTATGAACTGCCAGCATTAGACTTCACTGAAGTCAAAATGTTAATTTTCATACTTGCAAGCTGTCCCAACTCAATGTAGCAACCCCCCACCATTCGGCAAATTGCTGAACTTTCCTCATACACATAAGCCACTCTTAAAATTAATTCTCCAGTTTCTTCATTAATAGATGATGATAATTTCATTTGTCAGCTATGGTATTTACAAAGAGAACACCTGGGATGAGTGCTTAGTATGCTGAAACCACTGCATCACAATCAACCACAGCCAAAGATATTTTTCGCATGCAAGCAAGCAATTCATTACGTTACTGAGATACCTGGCTTTAAAAGCTGTGGTTTCAGCATTACAGCAAGCACAAAAATTGGCAATTTTCATATTGAAAGAAGACTGAAATAGGGATCCCACAAAGCAAAATTTCTTTCCACTAGTAGAGCGACAGATTTATAATGAAATTGTAAAACAACCATGAAGTGATTCTAAAAAATATTAATTTCTAAAATTTAATTTTAAGTAATTACTTTATTGAAATTTCTTAGAAATTACACCAGACAAAAGATAACTGCAATCTTAAGTTATGGCAAGCTCCTCATTATTACCAGGCTTCTCATTTACGTAATTAATTGCTTGCCAGTATGTTGCACGCGAATATACCAATGACTGTGGTCGATTGTGACGATTAAATGCAAATTACAAATATGTATTTTATTTCCAAAGCATTATGAATTCATACATAGCACTGTTATAAAGTAAAATGAGAAATGCGTAAATTTGTCGACTTGCCAAACATTAATGTTACTTGAAAGAAATCACAAGGCAATAAAATCATACACAAAAACGGAATGATATATACAAACTAATATCCTTTGACATTCAGATGCTCCACTTGCAATTTTAAGTTTTAAAGTTTTCATCTGATTAAAACTAACTACATGAATATATACAAATCACCCAGATAAATCATTGGCTTCATACAATGTCTGATCATATAGTTCAGCTTTAACTATTCGTCCCCCAAAAAAACGTCCATTCAAAGCATCTCGTGCTTTACAGGCCTCTGTGGAGAAGGAAAAAAAATTACTTTCATATCGAACTTTTATTAAATAAGATAAAGTATTAAAAATACTGATACTATTTTAATTAAAAGATAATACTGAACAATAACAATGAAATGTAAATTACACTGGTTGCCATAAATTAAGGAAAAATAAAAAAAAATGACAATTACTCATAAAGTTACATTAAAATTTAATGAAACTGACCACAGTATACAACACATAGTAAGGTATAAATTAACAGACAATTATGGTGTTATAGAAATTACCATATGTGTAAAATGAATAAATCGAACGTGTCAGTTTGGTACAGGGAAATTACTTTCAGTATAGAGTATTATCTTCCCTAGAAGTAATAACACATACAGCGACGTGAGATGATGTCAATTATGCAGTCTCTCAGTTTCATAGTAAGTGAAAGCCTCTGTTCCTGCAAAACAGTTGTAAGCATAACAAGGGTCTGAAAAGGATGATTGAGAGCAGATATATATCTTCCCAAAGAATCTCAAACATGCTCTATAGGATTCAGATCTGGTGATTGAGCTGGCTACTCCACATGCTAAATTGTTTCCTGGTGGAGATCAGTCATCTATGATGCAAGCCCTGTGCTGTCTAGGGCTGTCGTTCTGTCGCAGGAAATCGTCAACTACTGCCCTGGTATAAGGATGCACATAAGCATAAAAAATGTCATCTCTACCTCAGCATCCATGGTTCCACGTGGAAAGAGATAGAGGTCTGTGCGACCAGCCAAAGAGATACCAGACTAAACACAGACTCCTCCATAAGCATATTTTTCATGGATGTTTGATGGATGATAACAGGTTCCAGGATTTTCCCAAATCAAATAATGCCTAAAGCTTTGGAGGCTAAATATGAACTCATTAATAGATCAGTGGACCTGTTGATGTGCCCATCTCGAACGTTCACTTCTATGATGTGACGGGCATGCAGGTGGCTGGTCACCTCGTGTACAGACCTCCTTTGTGAAGCCTTCTACGCATGGTTGAGGTTGATACCAACCTCCCAGTGGTTATGAAAGTCTAGTGGCAAGGAAGGATACGAGTTGAGGTTCTATTCCTTCATACACATAACAACCAATATCGGTCATCAGCACTCATCATAGCAGCTGGACATCCTTGGCTGAACTTCCTGGATGCCAAATTTGTGGTCAGAAATTGTTGCCAAAGTCTATAAACCACAGGACTCACATTTAGCCATCTGACCACTCCCGTTTGACTTTATCTTGCATCTAGTTTCCCAATAGCTCTCCATCACAGTTCTTTAGGCAAATGATGCCTCGAGGTTGTTGTTAGAAATTGGGTATCTTAAATTTGTTATTTCGGTATCATAGTTGTATTTGCAGGCTTGCTCTGAAAAATGCAATTTTATACTCCTCAGAGATGACGTATTTCAAGTGCATCACCACTAATTTGCACACTTAATTTTATGCAGATTGTCTTTTTTAACAAGTTATCACTATTTTTGTGATTTTTTCTTAATTTTTGGAAGCCAATGTATTAATTTAAGGCATGACCTTTTGAATTAGAGATCAGTTATTTTATTACTGTTTACCTTTATGAATGCAGTAACTAGTCAAGATTTATACATTTAAAAACTTATCAGCATCATCAATGTTATTGCTGTTCATTAGGAAATTAAGAGTCATTACCAGGTATTTCATGATATATATTTTATTTTTAAATTTAATACAATGCTTTTTTTTCCTTGCTAAAAAAGTTCTATGAATTTTAGTTCATTTCTGCAGTAATTATTATGACGGTTAATCATATCTTGTGCTGAGAAAGCAATGTTAAATGTTTTTTTTAGGCCTTCTGATTCTGAATGAACTTGACCAATATAAAAAGCCTGCATTGAAGAAATTCTTCCTGCCCATTCCCTTATGTTGTTTTGAAGTACTTAAATTTTATTACATTTTTGATATGACACATGGAAACAAGCACCAACTGCACTGAACATTTGCTCAAATTTATACCCATTCACTTAAATTTGTATCATACATTTCTCAATCACAATGCAATGTTACCAAACAGAATGTGAGAATATGCCTCACACTTACCTGATAAAATAAATAAGAATTTGCTATATTTCACAATGCAGCCCCTCAAATACAGTGATAATATTCAATATTTTAGCAACTTTATTTATTACAAGGAAGATGCAAAATTATTCTAATCATTTGTATGTTATAATACAGGAGAAATACTATATTCTTGGAGCAGATACAGTAGCAGCTATATGCATGTATCAAAGACCACAAAAAGTTCTGGAAAAACAGTCAAAAATGAACTTTTATTGTCAAACTTTAATTTGTTTGGGGGAACAAGCTGCAAAACAATGATTAAATACCATTTAAATTTAGATTCCAAAGCTAAATAGATTGGGAAATATCAATTTCATTTTAATCATCATATTTCTATGTAAATGTCTCAGTTGCATACTTGCCAACCTAGGACACTCAAAAACCGGGAGAATTTTTTTAGAAATCAGGAGATTTATTTTCAATGGCAAAAGTATTTTTAAATGATAAAAATATATTTTTTAACGATGAATTAACTTCAAATCGTTACTAATTAATATCTGAAAGTTCAATTTCTAATTCTTAAATGCAAACAGTACATTATGCATTAATAACTTTTTGGCCTTTTGTTTTCATAAAAAAAAGTAACTTTTCGTTTTTTTCAACAGAACTGACTTTGTCCTTGTGTTTTTGTGTACAAACATGTTTGAGAACATCGACCCTTCAATTGTGCAAAATCGAAAAATCACAATGACAAACGGTACACAAAAAATATGCATTATGTTTCCTTGAGGAAATATTAGAAGAAAAGTCATCTGCACGATTTTCGAAAAGTACCCGAGTATTTTACCTTTTTCGAAAACATAACCAACATGAAATATCACAATTTCTTAAACTATTTCTCGAAAGTAGGTTAGGTTAGCGACAAGATGAACGAAATAATAACCTCGATCTTACTTTGTGATCATTGGCTAATATATGCCAGATGACATGCAGTGGCACTCGATGCTCATTGGAGAAACTGAATGTGATATTTTCGGGCACATATTCTCACTCACAGAGGAGAAACACGCCATAATTTCTCACTGATGAAACTGCTTTGGTTTTCTATGTAGTCCAGTGAAAAACCAGGTGCTTTCAGACACCCTAAATCACTTTTTTGGGGATGCAAATAACAAAATATTAGCCAAGCTACATAAAAATCATGAGAAATTTTAAGAATAAGAGAAAGTCAGGAGAAATATATTGTAAATAGGGTTGGTGGGAGAACAATCAGAAATCGGGAGTGGGTTAAGTATATGGTGTCTGAAAGGACAGAAGTATTCGAGCCTGCACGCGTCATAATTTCTGACTGATGAAACTACTTTGATTTTCTATGTAGTCTAGAGAGAAACCAGATGCTTTCAGACACCCTAAATCCCTTTTTTCATAATGCGAATAATGAAGTATTATGCCAAGCTACATAAAATTGTGAGAAATTTACTGATTACCAATTTTTGAGTGTTCAAAATTTTTTGTCAACATAAAAATGCTTTAAATTTGATGTGCAGGATAATCATAAAAACCCTTCCCAATATATGAGCCCTAGCGGCCTGCCCACTCAAGATTCTGATGATTTAAAACAAGAGCTCTCAAGCCACAATTACAGTGAAAATTTAAAAATTTTCAAATGACAGCACCCATGTTTTCCAGCATAAAGTGGTCAGTGCATTGAAAAACCACAAACAGCACTGGAATGACAGATGTATGGTAAAAATTACCAGCCTAAAATATTTGCAAAGAAGATCATCGTAAAGGACCAATAACAACACAGAAAGGAAGTGAATTAACCCACTTTTGCATAATTCACACAGAAAGCAACAATCATAGAACACCATGCACAAGTGAAAATCTTTAATAAACAGTGTGACAGTGTTTCTTCAATCAGGTGTTCAAACATGTTTTAGCTGAACAGAACAAATGCTGCAAAAGCAGCACGAATTTATTGGTGAAAGAATAAGCTTAGATGAGGCCTATGTTCTGCAAATATGTAACATAAAAAATGTACATGCTTTGCTAAAACAGTTTTAAGAAACTGGATGTACATGTGACACACTGCAATCGGGATGACAATGTGTTCCTGTTGAAATTGTTGTGGAAGTGCTTAATATGATTACTGCAGTCTGCATACTTACCAACCCATGACATTAAAAAATCAAGAGATTTTCTCGACAAAAAGATTTTTTTTAAATGATAAAAAATGTATTTTTAAATAACAAATTAACTTTAAATAGGTAACAATTCTTAAATGAAAACAGTAAAAAAATTCTTATATGTAAAAAAACATTTTTATTATTTGCATATTTTAACAAAAACTTTAATCAGTTTTTGTACAAGTGCTATGAAAAGTGGTAGATTTTGCTTTCATTAAGAAACTTCATAATTTTGTTCATAGCAATTGCCATATAGGCCTGCTTTTGCTAATAGTTTTACTTATGAAATACTGCTAATATTCTAACTATAAACCTTGAGTTATATTGCAATGCACTGTAACACACTTCCTCTCTGAGGGGAGCACATTCATTATCTTCATTTTCTGTATTAGGCTTGTTTTGTAATCAGATATTTGCTGAATGTGGAATGGAGACCTTTTCGTATACATTTACTTTTGGTATGTGGTAACGTGTGTATCTGCTTTCCTCTAAAGCATTCCATTCTTCTTACAATAGGTGTAAGCTTTCAAGTTGATGCTTGAAATAAAATAGCAGTAATAAATTATCTTGGATATATGTATCGTTACTGATAGCCTCCTTTGCGAACTAATTATTGATTTCATCACAAATATGCACTTAAATATTACACTTCTGCTTTTCTAGTATATTTTTGCATACTAAAACAACGGTAGAAAAATATTAAATATTTCAACAAATAATAATAAATAACTCACCAGATGGTAAACTGAATTCAACAAATATTTTTACAACTATTTCAGCATCATCATCTTCGGACTGCCGTTCTTGATAAATAATAACTCGATTTACAACTCCAAATCTTCCACATTCATCTGTTACTTCTGATTCCAAATCATCATCTAAGTCTTCTACACCAACCATGTTACGCAAATAACTGAAGTAAAAAAAAAAAAAAAAAAAAATATATATATATATATACACAACATTTACTATGACAAGCACAGCAATTTAACAAAAATTAAACTTACTTCTGTCCGTCTCATGAGTTTTTGCATTAAAATATGCCTTGCGTTTGTTCCTTTAATCATCATATTTTCCTGCTGCTGCAGCGTTTGTGGCTCTTGCTCTTCAGCAAGTTTCTTCTCCAATTCTTCAAGCTTCTGCTTTTGGGCATCACTAGCAACTGTGTCAGCTGTAGATACAGGAGGTGCAGCTGCAGCGACAGGTACAGTAGTCTTTGATGCATCACTAACTACTGGTGGTGGGACTGCAACTTTAGGACTTGGTGAATTGACTTCTGTTTTAACAACAGTTACAGGTACACCTAAGGGTGGAGTCACTATAGGCAAAGTAACTATTCCAGGAGGTGGAATAATGATAGGTGGACGTACTGGAGTCACACCTATAAAAATGCAAGAACATTCATAAGGAAATTTCAACTTTCATTTATTAAATACAAATTACAATGAACACTTCTCAATTTAATACATACCTGTTATTATGCCAGGTGCATTTGCAGCTAGAACAGGCTGGGGCAAAATGGATGGAGTAACAAGTCCAGGAGTTCCTATAGTAGGAATTGCAAGGCCAGGTGGGGGTATTACAGGACTTAGTGCTGCAGTTTCTGTTGCAGTAGCTGTAACTACTGGAGCTACTGCTGCAGGCGTACCCAAACCTAAGGCCTTTGAAAAGAAATGAGATGCTAATTCAAAATAGATAAGTGACTCATAAAAATACTATTAAATAAATACAGAGACAATATTTTGAGAATACATCAAGATAACTATCTAACTTATACACTTAAATAATGTCATATGAGCACTTTATTAAGGACATACATATACTGAATACACTGCATAAAAGCCAAGTGGAATTTTCTAAATTTATTCCAACAAGATATTACATAATTTTTCTCTCCAACAATCAATGGTTTCAAAAGAATAGAAGTATTGGAGTATTTAATTATGGCTAAGAATACTCTAGAATACTACCTTAGAAAATCTTTCACATAGATATCTATGCTCACATATTGATAGTGTAAGTATGTTTACACTATCAATATGTGAGCATAGATAGTATTAAATATGTGAAAGATTTTCTAAGGGACTGCATTAGACAGTTAACAGATACCCACTGTGAGACAGATGATCCTCCACTATTTGAGAAAATTGAAATTAACATATGTCACAAAATAAACTACTTAAAACTGGCCAATATAGTAAGCAGGGCGTATTAAAACGCTGGCTAGCTTAAGCTGGAATAAAACTTGGCAGAGCTGATGATACTAAGTAACAGCAAGATGAGGTTGCTAGAAGGTCTAAGCTTTGCTTCGATACATAAACATTCATCGGGAGTACAAATGAGTCCCCTTTTTTTTAAATAAAAAATTCGAGATTTATTGTGAAAGAACGGTACATTATGTTTTATTCACTGTCCATCCCTAACCACTACCCCCCTCATCTTTCTGACAGCATACGGGTACTGTGTTGAAAGAACGCTTTACCTTTTGAGGTTTTCCATAAAACAACCAAACTTTTACCTTCATCTTTCAAGGCTACCTACAAACCAACCCACTTTTTGATGTCTTCATATGATGCTGCTTAGGTTATGCATCATCATTCAAAACATATAGTAATCAAAAGAAGCAATATCTGGTGATTGCAGGAGGGAAAAATCTTAACAATGTTTGCAAGTAGGTTTTGACCAGCAGACCACAAAATTTGCATTAGTGTTATTATGAGGAAGAAAAATTTTGTCATGTTTGGAGTAGCAGCGGGCACATTTTTCTTTGAGTGCTTGGCTCAATCTCATCAATCGTGTTCAGCAGAGAGACACACTAATGGTTTCGTTCGGTATGAGCAACTCATAATACATGACACCAAGCTGATTCCATCATATAAACAAATGTGTTTTCTTCCCATGAACATTAGCTTGGCTGTCGATGTTGAAGCATGAAGGTCTCATGATTTCTTCTTCTTTGGGTTGGATTCATTTTTCATTACCAGCAACTATACAATGCAAAAAAACCCTTTTATTTATGACTGCCAAGTAGCATTTCATGCGTAAAAAATCACCATTCAACGTTTATTGACTTTAGTTCACACAGAACCCAATTTCCTTGCTTTTGCATCATTCCAAATGATTTTAAACTATGTGAAACTGCTCACTGACTAGTAATGTAAGTGTTTCTTTTTAGGGTTTGCGTGAATATTCATCCAATAATGCTTTCAATTCCATGTCTTTGTACACTTCCATTCTTCTACGCTGTCTTTGTTACACTTCTCAAACTTTTGGAAACACGACAACTTCTCTCGCACAAGGCAGCCTCACCATATGCTTCTACAAGTAATTGACGTGCTTCAGCTGCAGATTTTTTCAAATTAAAGAAATAAGTCAAAAGCTCCTGCAAATGATGCTTATTTGGCTCAAAATTCAACATTTTAGCACACACACACATATATATATTATAAGAAACTAACATTATGCTAAATAGATAGCGTTAGTTTCTTATGAAATATATATATATATAAATAATTCTTCTGTGCCACTGATGCAAGGACTTATTGTATTTGTTAAATTTATATACATACTTGCCAACCTCTGAACACTAAAAACTCCGGAGATTTATTTTCAAAGACCAAAAGTTTTTTATATGTTAAAAATGTATTTTTTAATAATCAATTAACTTCAAATCGTCACTTATTAATATCTGAAAGTTCAGTTACTAATTCTTAAATGCAAACAGCACATTCTGTATTAATAACTTTTTGGTCTTTTGTTTCCGCATTAACTTTTCGTTTTCATCAATACAACTCATGTTGTCCTTGTTTTATTGTACGAATATGTTTGAGAACACTGGCCCTTCCACCGTGTGAAATCAAAAAATCGCAATGACCAATGATAAACATCGCAAATGCATTACATTTCCTTGAAGAAATATTAGAAGGAAAGTCATCTGTGTACAATTTTTGAAAAGCACCCGAGTATTTCGCAGACATAACTAATACGAAATACTGTAATTTCTTAAATTATTTCTCAAACGCATGTATATTCACACAGGCTAGTGGCAAGATCAACGAAATAACAACCTCAATCTTCCTTTGTGCTCATTGGCTAATAGGTGCCAGATGATACTAGATGCTCATTGGAGAAATGGAACATGACGTTTTCAGACACGCGCTCTCACTCACAAAGCGGAAGTGCACCATAATTTCTCACAGGTGAAATTACTTTGGTTTTCTATGCAGTTTAGAGAAAAACAAGGTGTTTTCAGGCTGCCCAAATCACTTTTTCGGGGATGCAAATAACGAAGTATTAAGACAAGCTACATAAAAATGTGATAAATATATTGTAAATCGAGTTGGCAGGAGAACGATCAGAAATCTGGAGTCTCCCGCCTAAATCGGGAGAGTTGGCAACTCTGTATATACATGTATATAGCTAATATTCCAAGGTTATGTTATCTATTGAAGAAGTTATCTCTATTTATTGCCTAGCTAGTTTGTTAATAACATAAGAAATCTGAAAATTAAATATCTTATGTTTTTCTTAACAATTGCAAACATATATTTTTATTTGGGCAACACATTCCTTTTAAATCATGAGAAATTCAAAAGACAAATACACTGCAAAAACTTCTTTTATATAGCTAAGCCTGATCTTAAGCTCTGTAAAATGAGAATACAAACCTTTTAAACTGCTGAATTTTTATTCAAAAGTTTATTGAATTTGCTAAAAATATGTAATAAATATTTTTAAAAAATATCAAAATTTGGACTTTGAGGTACACTAGTTCAGGTGAAGAACTTACATGTGCACAAAATTTGGTGGTTCTAGGTGACAAAGAAGCAGAAAAGTTGATTCTTTGTCACTAGCTATTTTTCCACAATGTGAGAAACAAACATGCATACATTCATACAGATTCTTCAGTAGTCATGTAATATGTGGTCTACAGTCTAGTTATTTACTAGCCAGCTGCAGCCAAAGCAAAATTTGTAAGTTCTATGAATCCCTGAACAACATATGTATGAAAACATTTCAATATGACAGAAATTAGTTCATTTTTTTCCAAGCAAGAACCAATTCTTAAATATTTTTTTTTTATTGCCAAACCAGGAAACAACTTTTGATGCTTCAGGTTAATACGTGTGATATCATGATTTAATTTTAATGTAACATAATTTTCTCAATATTAATAAAAGAATTAACATGGCAATAATATATCATATCAATTATACTAACCTGAAACAAAAAAGTTGCCAACATCAGCTGTTTATTCAAAATGCTGACATTAACGAACAATTTTCGACATACAATGATGTCACATACAATCGCGCACTTCCTTCAACATCAGAATATGACCATATATAATATGTTTAATGTTTGGCAATGTTACTTTTATTTCACATTTGGTAAAACTTACAAATTTTTTTATTAACAAACACTACAATCTGAAAGTGAGCAGCGGCAACAGTTTTCGATATAAAGCATTTTTATCTCCAGTGCATGAGACTCTTGTCACTCGGAAAAATGAGCACAAAAATTAGCGTTTCCAGAGTTTTTAATTAATATCTCCAGTAAATAAAGCCGTACAAAGATGAGAATGATCAAAATGGCTTTCCAAGAATTTTCAGAATATGAGGATACCTCACTCGAAATTAGACTTCCCGCCTTCAGGAGGAGGTAATGGCCACAAACAAACAGACATGTACAGATTTTAATAGCATAGCTTACTTACATGGCATCACTAAAATGCTATTTTTAAATTCGAATGTGCAATAAAACGACGGGGGGGGGATCAAAATTAAAACCAATTTAGTACTGCATTTAAAAAAATAACAAACTACACACAAAAGTTCACATACTACAACATTATCATTTCATATGCACATGGCTCCCACACATTCATTTAAATGAAAAGGATCATATATGAAAAATATTAAGACTTCCAGTTAGAAGAAATTATGAAATTAAATTATCCATAAACTTCACTCATGAAATATCAATCTAAGAATAAAACTAAAGTACATAAGATGCATTACTTTTAGATGGAATCAAATATTTAACATAACTGCAAATCAATTCTGACTAGTGCATTTGTAATATTCAGTCGCCACTATAAAAAAAATGCTTTTATTTTTTAAAAACATTCATAAAAAAGCACTATGGAAATTAAAATACAACATTCTGTAGTTTAAAGTAACAGATTAATTACACAAGATTTAGAAAGATTAGATCTACTATACCTAATGTCCATTACACTTACGACTAGCTGAGTTGCTGGTGGTAAGTAAATATTATGCCTGTTATATGACTATCAGGATTATAAAACATTCGCATGAAAATTCTTTAGTTATTTTAGTGTGTAATTTATTTATACCTACATTCTTTTCTTTAACTACCCTGAAGAGCCAAAAAAACTGGTGTAGGTGTACATATGCAAATAACAGAGATCTGGAACCAAACACAGTAAAGTGCAGCAGTCAGCAGTGCCTATATAAGACAACAAGTATCTGACCAAGTTGTTAAGATTGGTTACTGCTACTATAATGACAGGTTATCAAAATTTAAGTGAGTTTGAATGTGGTGGTATAGTTGGCACACAAGAGTTGGGACATAACATCTCCAAGGTAATGACAAAATTTGGATTTTCGTATACAACCATTTTATGAGTGGACTGTCAATATCGGGAATCTGGTAAAACATCAAATCTGTGATATTGCTGCAGCCAGAAAAAGCTCATGAAAGAACAGGACCAACATCGACTGATAAGAATTGTTAAATGTAACAAACATGCAACCCTTCCTTAAACCTTCCTGCTGCAGCATCAACAAGTGTTAGCCTGCGAACTATTCAATGGACCCTTAATTTATGGACTTTTGGCACGTACTGTTCTTTACTGCACGAAAGGAAGCTTTACGGCTTGTCTGGGCACACCAACGCCACCACTGGACTGCTGATTACTGGAAACACGTTGCCTGGTCTGATGAGTCTTGCAGCTGGCGTGATATGGAACCCCTGTTACGTCTAGATACGACTCTGTCAGGTGACAGATAATAAGCATGGTACATATGTATACTGTTCACTTACCTGCACTCATTCATGTCCATTGTGCATTCTAACGGACCTGGACACTGTTTCAACTTTAAGACATGTCCAGTGGCCACCTAAATCTCCAGACATCAGCATTATTGAGCGTATCTGGGGTTCCTTGCAACATGTTGTTAAGAAGAGATTTCCACCACCTTTCACTCCTATGGATTTGTAGATCACTGTGTAGGATTTATGGTTGTGTTGCGGCATTTCTGCAACTATGCACGCGATATTATGCAAGTGTACCAGTTTTTCTGGTTCTCAATATACTATTCTAAGTTTATTTACTTTAATGAACAAATCAGTATTCCTATGAGTCTGCAAATTATCTGCTTTTTTTGTTAACACAGAATTCTAATAATCTATGCTGATTTTTGGCTTTTTTTCGGAGGGGGAAAGTTCAGATTTAACAATACACTGTAAAATAAGCACTCACTGGTCAAAATAACATGAATATATGCGAAGCAATAACATTTTATTCAAAAGGGGGGGGGGACTTTTAAAATGCTGCTAGTGCTTGGCATGCACACATAAAATGTGAGAATGTTGTTAACTGAAAGAAAACTGCAATTAGTAGGGGAATATGACAATCTGCAATTAAATTAACAATAAATGGTTTAATAATTTGCACTAACATCACAAAATAGGAAGTCGTGGAACAAGCACGAGACTGATGCAAGAAACCATATTCTGCCTATCTACCATAGTTTACTATGAGTCAGTGTTGATGCAGTTAAAGTGATGCATAACACATGCCTTCAAGTCAACGTTTGCCATCTGACTATAGTACACAATATTTCTGATGCACTCTGAAGGCCAAAAATCACAAGAATTATGATAAAAGTGAAAACAGCCAGGTTATTGGAAAATGATGGCCGATAAATTGATGTTCAGTAGGTGTTCCACTGTGCAAATTTTTTCCCCCTTAGGTACATACCCCTCTTATTTGGATATAAATCCCTCGTCTTTAAAAACTAAACTTAAGTTTATGCGGTTGTATAAAGAATTTGTTTACAATACTTCAGACAATAAGTTGCAACTTAAATCCACCTTGTATCTCATCTTATAAAAACTTTCCTGACATTAGAAATGGAAACATTTCTGGCACTTTACATTAACTGCTACATATTTATTAATTTAATTGCACATGCATGAAGTTTTACGGAAAAATCAACAGAAGTATAAAATTTAGGGAAAATTTCACTGTAGGGTTTCTTGCAAACAATGCATTAATATCCATTTTTCATTAAAGAACATTAAAATTACTTTCAAGCAACTTTGCATTGGGATATATCTATATAACATCCTGTTGCATTTTTTTAAATACACACACAAAAATAAATAAAAATAATTATACCCAAAGGGGAGTTTTTTTTTAACATTTTGTGTGTTACTTTTATTTATTAAATATCATGTTCTTCCCAATTAAACCATAAAATTCAGTTCAAGAGCAATATCACAAAATAATTTTTAAATAAGCATCTCTTTAGAATTTCCGATCGTTAAAGTTTTACAAAATATGAAACTGATAATAAAACAAATTTCAAATTTGGGCTTCCAGATGCCCATAGTTGGGAAGAAACGTTCAATATTCAAAATTTGATGGCTCTAGGAAATGCTGGTTTACCACAATGTGAGAAACATACCTACATTTATGCAGATTCTTCATTATTTAATTTCTTTAAAACATAATACAGGGCAATAATATTTGGTGGCAACAATTTGAAAAGTGAAACAATGCTTTTAGTCAATCAACGCTAAATGCCACAACAAAATTAATAGTCCTTCTGGGCAATTTGCCCCTTTGGACTAAAAATTACCTTCACAGATATTTATATTTCACTTCATCTCTCTCTTCACTGTGTTCCCCTTTTGTTTCTTTGTTTATAACTGTATTTATTTAAAATGATAATGATTTGCATTAATAATAATTTAACTGTAACCTATAAGCCTGCAAAATTCCTGGTCTCAATGAATTTTTTAAATATTAAATTTCTTTATTGACATAGATGCCTGCCTCTCCATGTGACATAATTAGAATAAATTTTACAAATACGTCTTTTGCCCATACTCTTGAGAGATTTTTTCGATTCATGGATAACAGTGAGTCAAAATATGACCTTTATATGAAGCTCATACTTTTATCATAACAAGTCAAAATATGAACTTTGTCTAATTGGCAAACCTCCCGCACACAGATAAGGTACAGGTTGAAGAAAGGCCGCCCCTGTGCATATAAGTAGGTATATTAAAGACACTAGGAGACCTTGCTAATTGCTGAGGTTCCACCTTGGATGGAATTTCAATAGAGAACAAATGGGCCAGGGCTGAGGGTTACTCACCTCTAATAGCCAACTACCAACCTTTAGAGGGGATTTTAGCTGGCTGCACTTATTTTTACTACCATTTGCTTTATAGACATTAAACATAAACATCTACTCTTTCCTTGGGATTTTAATATTTTAATCCAGGCACTTTGATATGGCAGTCAGCATCACAAACCACTAACCTGTCTGGACAGCACTCAGAGAGGATTTCTGTTGAGAATGCCTGTTTTGAAAACTATGGCAATAAACCAGCTGGGCTCTAAGACTTCAGTTCTGAAAAGGGTAACTGCTCTCATTGTTCACAATGCCAATTTGCGATGGTTCCCTTACGAGTTACATAGACTGAATTCCATATTCATCAAATTATTTATTTACAGTGAATGCTAACCTTTTTAAAAAAAAGTTTCTTGACTTCAGACAATAAAACCTTTTTTACAAATTCTGGACACAGTTAAGCACTTCCAATTAATTAAGAAATAAAAAGTGTTTTTCAAAAATTTAACAACTGTACAACCCTAACACTACCAGCCCATTTACACACTAGAAACACGGTGATGAAAAATAATATCCTAAAATCAAAAACTTAACTATGAAAGGTTCCTTATGAAAAATCTGCACACACATTAGTATTGATATCTAAGCTAGGCACTATTAGTTTAATTTACTAGTTAGTTAACTAACAGGTATATGCATATATATTTTATGCATTTACAATATACCCAACTTTTTAACTTCCTAAGACTTTTATTTGTGTAATTTCAAAGGAAAAAATGCATTTCAAATATTTCTCAAATTATCAAATCTCAGAAAAAATATTCCAGCATTATTTATAATCAAAAGTCTGCCAACTTTATGAAACAATGGATTAAAGAATTTTTTTAATTACAAAATCTTCATGCTTGATTTTTTGCAAATAACCCTTTGGTTAATAATTCTAATTAAAATAATATATGAAGCTTTATAAAGCTTTTTAGACTTTTATACTTACAATTGCATTGCTAGCAACAGCATCCATAGCTTGAATTTTAGCTGTTGCAGCAGCTGCTGCAACAGCCGCTGCTGTAGGCATCGTGCTTGCTGTAGTTGGGGCCTGCAAGGCATTTGGTGGTGTTATAGCCTACAAGATCAAAATTATTTGGTTAATAATAATGAATTGTAAAATATAAAAAGATTAAAAAATCGACACAAAAATCTTTTTTAAAATACTGCAATACTGATGGAATAATATATTGCAGCATGTGTTCGTTATATATCACATCTTTTATTGAATTTGAAAATGTTAAAAAAGGAAAATAATTTGCTTCAACAAAAACACATTTTCAACTAACTATATGAGCAAATTTTATTCAACTGTTTGAAATATTAATTCCTACATGTATCTCACACTTTATTTCTACCATGACGTAACGGTTTAGAAGCTGGAAATGTTTTTTCTAGGAAAATTAATGATTTTACAAGAAAAGCAAAATAATAATAATATCTTGGAAATATGCCTCCCATGATAATTTATTTGTAGGCATGCTCACAAGTATGTCTTTTATACTGATAATCTGCTATTTTTAGCTCTATTATGTTTAGTTATATTGTCTTAATTGACATCTGTGTCTACCAAATTCCACCATGTATTTGATTAATAGTTCATTTATTTATTCAGAGGAAAGAAAGTTTGTTATGACAAACATAACTTGGAACTATAGGTAATATTCCCGGGTTAATTGTAGATGAATATAACAATGACTATAAAGAATATTCCCAAGTCACAAAATCTAAGCAAATAGAGTAGGAAAACAAAATCTTAAATCCACTAATTTTTAATGTACTATTTTATTCAGGACATTTCAAACATAAGAATGTATGTGTATATATATATATGTAAAATAAAAAAAATCTAGCTTTCAAATAATAAATTAATAGCCCTTTAACTTTCTTTTCATTCTAAAAATAACAGCAATAAATTTGTCTCCCTGCATTTCTGATGAACACTTACCCATGAAATCTGAACCCAAAACATGTACATTAAAGTGTCATGTGATCTGACATGGATTGTATAAAAAGCTTAATTATGTCGCAACTACCTTTTCTTCTCTTTGCTTATGTCTTCTGTTGCTTTCCGCTGTGTCACTAGCAACTAAAAGTTTACTTTCCGAAATTTAATCTACTCTTTATATGTGAGCTGAAGAAAATCATGGGGTGCATAGCGCACCCAAGTGATAATGTGAATTATCCAAGAATAAAATTATTTGTGAAATTTATTGTTGCGTGTTCTTTGAGTTCTCTTTAATTTTTTTAAAATTCAATTTGGAGATTTCCTCTATCCTAAAAATAGCACTATATGTCTAAACCATGTCATTGAAACTAATCATGCTATCCTACATAATGCAGATACCTCTTGTCCAATCATATAATTGTAAACCAACACTTTTTAACTTGAAGAGAAACATTTGACTCCCTCTCTTCTTGCTCTGAATTTGATGTGTCACTTTTTGTTTCAACTTCTGTGCCATGTAGATGCTTTGTTATGCCCGCTTCTATCGCCATAGTATAAAAAATTTAAATGTTCTGGAAATAGGCACAATTGCAATGCCAAGCGAATTTTTGGCCACAAATGTCAATTTAAAATAGAAAAAAAAATCCGGCTTGACCTATTCCTCTTTATTATGGATCAAGTATCTACGCAAAACATTGCTATGCTTCTACATCTCAAGTGTTCTTACATCAATGCTTCCAAAATTGTGCTTTCATTACGAACGCACGCACACAGATATATAAACCATTAAGCACAAAAAATGAAGAAAGATGCAATTAATATTTCATTCAGCATCAATAATTAAAAAAATTCTTTCTATGATATTTTTCTTATGCTAAAGAGACTATAGACTTTTCAAACCTAATGCAGGACAAAACAATTTTGGCAATTGGGACCAACATGGTCACCAATATGCCCTTTTTTTTGTTGTTTTGAATTGCTCATGTGTTATTGTGCAAACATTTAAAGAAAGCTTGTGATTCCAAAAGATTTCAGTCTTTTGTGAAAGAGGTTACTTTGAAGAATAAGACTTATTTAATATCAATGCCCACATTTAAAGAAGAAAATTCACAGGATTTTCTCAAATATACAGTGTGTTCCCAGTAAACAAAAGTTTATTTAATGAAATTTCAGATTTGAAAGAAATATGACATTTGATTGCAGGAAAATTCTCTCATTTTCAATTTTATATTTCGACATTAACTTTACATATATTTTTAAATAAAATATTTTGTTTGTCAAACTACATTCTTTAGGGATTTTTCTCTGCACATTCAAAAGGTAAGATATTTTTCAGATAATTTAATTTCACTCTCCATATTTCAAATGCAGCTGAAACAGAAATTGACACCGCCCTTTCTGCATGTATAAATCTAGTGAGTTCTCTAAAAGTAGATAAAGATATCATGATTATTCAATTACTGAACTTATTTATGATCCTAATATTCTAATAAGAATACGAAGTAGGACTAGTAAAATTTATTATGTTCACAAAATGTGGGACATTTTTTAGATAGTATCTTACAATGGAATACTGCACTGAAATGCAAGACTGTCTCTGCACATTTTTGGACATGTGGTTACAAGTGCCTATAATACTCAAAAGTTGAGCAATTAGATTGATGAAAGGTGCATAAATTAGGGTCTAATTTTGTTCTTGGCCCTTTTTAATTAAATAATACCAAGGGCTGAAAAATATTGGGTTAGAAGAAAACTATGTAATACAGAATGTAGTTTTCATAAATATCAATATAAAATAGCATTGAAATAAATTTGTCATATAAAGTAATTATTTCAATGTCAATGGCTCATGAAATTTTAAAGAATTTCTTTAACTATTCATTTTATAATTAAAAATTGGGGAAAAAGGAAGAAATAAAGAATATCAAACTCTGATTTTCACTTTTCTGTACAAAAAGTAAAACAGTGACTGCACTGTATATAGAAATGAAGTACAACTGCATTACCTGTGAAGAAGGACGTCAAGTTTTAAATTATAATTATTATATTTTGGCATATATCATTTCTTTAAACTAGTTCTGATTTACAGGCAAAACAATGGTTCTGCTAATCAGCAATTTCAAATACATAGTAATTACAAGTATAAATGTGTAAAATAAAATAAGGAACATCATAATTTTGAGTTGGTAAACAGTCTGGGTATAACAGTAAGTACTTCATGAACATAGTACCATTTTTTAAAAAGCACTTTTATTCAAAATATATTTTAATTTTAAACTTTATATCTCTCTTTTGTGATGCTACAACAAAAGAAATCTGCTGTAATCCATAAGAGGAGTTGGTAGAAAATTTAAGAATCACTAATTTATTATAGTGTAAGATAGACTAAAAAGCTTTTTATATTTAATATACATACACCATACTTACTCTTCCAACCCTTAGGTACTGTCCACCCAAATCAAACAAATTCATTGATGATATAGCATCCTGTGCTGACTGATAATTTTCATATTCTATAAATCCATAGCCTCTAAAAAAATAAAATTATTATTACATACATTTCAAATAAAATGTTAATATTCATACAGAAAAATTTAAAAAGGTAAAATAAAATTTGATACTTACTTATGTTTACCAGGGATTCCACCACTTTGTAACTTACACATTTTTATTTTTCCAAAGGCTTCAAAAACACTATAAAAAGAATAAAAGAAAAAAATTACCTTACAAGGAATCCAATTTAAAATTACAGTCATAGCGGCACATATTTTAAAACATGTTTTTACATATCCTGAAGAACACTTATCACAACTTCTGTTTGGGAGGAGGGGAGGCAATTCTTTCGAAAGAGAAATCCCAGCTGCGGCACGCTCTTTCACTCTGATTAGAAGAAAAGGGTACCAATGCAAAATTTTAAGCAACCCCCCTGCCCCCCCAAACGCTTATAAACTTGATGTAGACATACCTGCCAACCTCTAAAGATAAAAATTCAGAAGATTTCTCCAAAATTCAGAAGAACATGAAGAATTAATAACATGCTTTGATATTAAAAAAATAACAATTTATACAAATAGAAAAAAGAAAATTGTACTTACATTAGTAAATCTCAATTAAGTAGTAACTAAAAAATTTATTAGGAAACATAAAACAAGAACTTAATGTTACACAAAAAAATTATTGCAATGAATTTAGAGTGCATTTTTTGGCTTTAGCCAAAAATTCTTTGGAAAATTTCCTGTCATAACAATTAGTTTCCTCATAACATTTAGCAATTAAAATGTTTTCTAGAGTTTTTGGTGAAATTGAAGAACGAAACATAGTTTTGTTTTTCTTCACAACACTGAAGACTCTCTCGCACTCAGCATTACTGTGTGGAATTACGAGAATAGCACATAAAACTCTTGCTAGTCTATCATATTTTGGTGTTCCATCAGCTCTTTTTATTCTTTTTAAGGTACCAACGAGGACATCAAGTCTATCTTCTCCAGAACTGGCAAAGTCTTCAAACTGTGCAGCAGAAAATTGGTTCTGTAGTTCATCTAAAGCATCATTATGGCATTCATTTTCTTTAATTGTTAACAAAAATGGAAATTTATCAATAAAAAAACGAATCTTTTCAAAAGATGAATTTTCAATTTGTTTCAAATTTGCCACTTCAGCATTTAAAAGAACTTCATTTTGCAAAGGAAACTTCCTTACAATGTAATCACAGGCTGAGGAAAAGTACTTTCTAACACATTGAAAAAATTCTTTTTTCTCATGATCTTTCAAAGAATTTACAAGTTCCCTGGTTTGATTTCCAATTATAAGATCATTGTCATCCTTTTGATTTGCCAAACTATTATAGGCAACACGAATCAACACGCTGTTTTTCACAACGGACGGTTTTACAAACTTAGTATAAAGTTCTTTCAAAAGATCATTAAGAATTTGGATAAGCAGGGGAGATTTTGGCGAAGCTGATTGTAGAAGGGTATTTACACTTTCAAAAATCTTAATCTTTGTGTTAACAAAACTACAATATGCTTTGTTCAAATCTGAAGAAAGAAGATAGAAAATCCTTTCCTCCCGGCTAACAGATGACTGTTTCTTTTCCCTTCAACTTCTTTAACAAAGTTGACCTTTGAGGAGTCCTCTAAGCATTTTCTTTTTAAAGGGTTTGATTCTGTGTGTTGGCTTTTCCCTTTTAAAGCATTTTGATTAGAAGCAAAGTTGGTTTTCGGAATCTTATATGCCGACAAATTTGATGGGATCTGTGGTTTCGTTTTGGTCTCTTCGTGGAAATATTTTAGCAATGCATCCCACTTTTCAATAAACCTTCCTAGCGCTCTGCCTAAGGATAACCATCTCGTGCCTACATGTTTCAGAATTTTTCTCGTTTCACCAGAGCACTGTTCTTGGAAATTCTTTAGGTTTTCTTTCCTTTTTACACTTTTTTCCAGATAGAAAAACATATCAATCAGAAGCTAGTCAATATTTAATGGTAAAGCAGCTGCAGCTTTTTCTGCTGCCAACAATTAATTCATTTTGTTCTTTTTTGAGGAAAGAGGCTACACCCTTTTTGTCACCCACCATGACATGAGCATTATCTGCACCAAATGAAATGCAGTTTGATATTGGGATGTTGTTTCAACTCATTAATTACCAAGGAGGCAATATTTTCCCCTGTAGCGTCTCCACTAAGCTATGGAAGATGCAAAAGATGAGTTTTCATTTCATTAGAAACATCACAGAAATATGTGACAACGATGGGATAAAGCTTCCAATCGCTGTCGTTGCTGCCATCGACTGACACAGAAAATGCTGAATTCTGGAGTGCAGCTATCGTTTTACTTTGTGCATCGCAAGCAATTTTGTTCACAATAGAAGATGTTTTCGTGCGAGCACAAGCATATTTCTGAGCAATCTTGGAGTCGGGAAACATCCGTAAGAAAAGTTGACCGGCGTGATCGGCAACGTTGTGTTCGACACTCTGCCAAAATGACATCGGCATCCGAATTCGTAGCCGAATTTGAAAAAAAATCATCCACTTTCTTTGACGTTGTCGAAGCCGAAGCATTAAATTCATGCTTTTTAGACTTAACATGCTTCACAATGTCGCTTCTTCCACCGTGACTATTATGAAGTCACACACGCACACGTTGCAAAATGCATAGTTATTTCCTTTGAAGGATTCTTTAATTGTTGGAAATTCGGCTTTGTAGGCAGGCTGAAAATATTGAGAATACGGTTTTTTTGAACTCATTTCGTAACAACGACATATTAAGAAAATTCGTAGCACATGCAAAAAAAAAAAAAAACCCAGAGTGCGACAATCCACGCTCGCTGAGTCCAAGCTAAGTAATTCCCTTGCTGCTGAAGAGAACGCGAAAAAAATAATCTGGCGCGCACAAAGAAAAGAGTGGGAGAAGCAAGTTCAGCACATTGGATTGGCTGCTTAAGCGGCGAGGGAGAAATGCGGCGAGTTGGGAGAAACTGCAGGTTACTGGATTCGAAGTAGTCGATAAAACACGATGCAATTGGCGAAAATCGCTGAATTGGCAAAAAATTCTAAAATTTTGACAAAAATCACTAAAAACACTTGAAAAAGGAAAAAAATCATAAAAAATGGATTACGATCGTAAAATCGTAAAGACAAATGCATTTTCGTAAAAATTCGTAAAAGTTGGCAGGTATGTGTAGACTTTAAATAAAATTCTATCATCATCATGGGGAATAAGATTTACAATGCTACTAATATAAGCATACAATAAAGTTCTGAACAGCTTGGTATTGTCAGCTAAAATCAAAGAAAGTTTCTGAAAGACCAGATCCAAAACTTTTGCACTTTTCAATATATATTGTTTCGCCATGAAGAATTTCTTCCAGATGTTGCACTGTGATTTATAACTTCTATTTGGATATGCCATATGACTGTACCTATTATTTTGTATGCTTATTTTAGAATAAGAAGAGACATTTCTCTGTCCATCCTTCATGCGATTTTTATCGCTTCAAACTGCAAATGAAGAGTGTGATAATTTCGGCGACACTGAAGAGAATGAAATACAATAAAAGAAAAAGCTCTAAAGAATTTGCTAACTACTTAACACAATCAATAAATACATGACATGTTAGAAAATGTCACAAAAATTAAAACTTTATCTTAACGCAAAAATACATATATAATGTCTTACTTGTATTATCAAAATTAAATTATATATCTTACTAACTTTATGGATCCACTTTTCTTGAAAAATTTTAAAAATAAATAAAATCAATAGATAAAATACGGAAAAAAAAAAAGGGATAGGGGTATGATGAGTACTAAAGATGAATGAAAACAAGTTAGAAATATTAAATAATTCTTAATGAAAAAATTACTTATGAACAATGTCACACCAGAAAAACATGCGTATTTTTGCTACAGTTCTGGCTAATGACAAAAGTGCTTTTGTTTCTTAACATGTTTACTATAATAATAAAAAAATGAAGTCAAACAGTACATCGACAATTAAGATGATTTAGAGAATCACTGTTATGAATATTAACCCCTCTACTCACCCAAAATAAAGTGTTTAAATATGTTTCATTAATTCAGAAATTAAATTACATATGGAAATATTAAAAAACACATACCTCTGAATATCTTGTTCAGTAAGATCTTGATGAACAGATGCTACATATATGCGATTATATGTTTTTGCTTCTTCCATGATCTGTTCAATAATAGGAGCTGCCTGAGGCATGTTACTAGGACGCCCAACCTACAATGACAATAAAATTTACACTTTATACCAATATCTAGCAATTTTAACATTATTTCTGCATCTCCAGGATAAACTGCACTGATAATGAAGCAAGCAGTATATTTTGAACCTGTCAACAAATTGAAACTAAATAAATTAAAGCAATTATCTATGCAATATCTACTTCACTCTTGCACTACCATTCATTCTAAGAAAAATTGGTGAATGTCGAATATGTCGGACATTTCCATTTTGTCCTCCGTATTCCAGGTGCGATAAAACTTCAAAAAAGTGATTTACTCATTATTACTTATCTTCTTAATAATAACAACAGTTGTGCTTGGATATGTTAAGCATTTAGTTTTAAATTTAGCCAATAAAGAACTTTTTTTTTAAACTTTTGTACATGTAAAAATATGAAAAAGCTTAAGTAACAGCATATGTAAATAAACTTTTGAACTTAAGCAGTACATTCTAAACAAGAAAAGAAAATAATAATAATAAATA
>KK119618.1:86965-102419 GCA_000611955.2 Stegodyphus mimosarum | reverse complement strand
TTCTAAGTATCTATCAAAACATGAAGCAAATTTTTTTGCACAGTTATTAGCTGTGTGACATGTGTCACCATCAATATCTAATAAGTGGGGTGCTTTGTTTGATCGTAGTCTGGTTTCAACACCCTTTTTTTTTCCACGCATGGTGTTACATGAGTCCATTAATACACTAATTAAGTTTGCCCATGGAATATTATTATCTTCAATAGTATTAACAACTGCTTTAAAAACAGCTTCTAAATTGCAAGATTCCATCTTTAGAGATGCAAAATGATGAACTACAACTTCATTTTGATTGTTGTCATAAAACTGCACCAATATTGCCAGGATACTTTCTTGAGCATTGCTAGTACTTTCATCCAAATTTAGAGAAAATGGAGTCTCCTTTAAAGTTTTAATGATATTTTCCTTAATAGTTTTTGCGAGCCTATATTTCATCTTATACCATGCTGTAGTCCTGGACATTTCCAACGAGTTTAGTGCCGTCTGATCGCGGCTCAACTGTTTGCAGAGTTCAATTAAATTGGGAGCTACATTGAAAGAAAGAGAATTCTCGGCAATAAATGAAGTTATTAATTCCTCTTGGCGTGCTTTTCTTGTCACTATCACTATTTTCAATGGCCGAGTATTAGTCTCCAGTAAGTCATCAGTATTTTTTGAATTAGCATAATTACTTAAAGTCATTGAATGTCTAATGCACTTTGAATATTTTATGTGCGTCACAGTTTTAGAATGATTTGTGAAAGCTTTGAATCTTCTCCACCTTGAGTTACAAAAAACACAATATGCTTGTCCAGCAACATTTATTTTCTTGCACCATGTGCCGATGGTATCCCCATTACCATCTCTCCGTTCAATCCAATTCCACCTAAATGCATTCCGGACACCTTCTTCTAATTGTATAATATCACTATTTATATCGAGAAATTTCATAGTGAAATTCTCTTGCGTACATAAATAAAAAAATATTTCAATAAACGAAAGGAAAAATTTACACGTGCATCAATAAATGAAACGAAAATTTTACACAGCGGAGAAAAAAAAAGTTGTGAAGCGATCAATGACAAATAGCTAATAAGGCGAAAAATCCCCCTTCTCTACTTATTGGCGCCACGCCAGGAGAGATAAGACCTTTGAACCCAGAGTCACGTGATCGCACATCTAGTCGAACGAAGTCTCTCCCTTTTTTTTCTGCCGCGCCTACTTGCCGAAAAGAATCCAGAAGAGAATGTCCGAGAACCGGGGGAATGAGTCATAACTCGCAATAAGGAATGAACAAAAAAGAAGTTTTTTCCCCCTTTTCACGCATTATCGCTGCTTTTGGAGAAAGAAAGGAAAAGTTTTCACCACACACACGGACCTTGCGTTTTCTGCTTTCAAAGCAAACAAAATTACCCAGATCAAAATAAATAATTCATTATTATTCCTACTTCCTTTTGAACGACGATCCCCGGAATTTCCGGGTATCGAAGTTCAAAATCCCCGGAGCACAAACACCCCTGTGAAGGTTAAAAAAAGTTAAAAGAAAGCACATGTGTGAAATGTAATAAAACAAGTTACGCCCTTATATATAATAAAATTACAGAAATCTTCTTAAGGTGTAAAACTACATGTTACTTACCTTACGACCAAAATTATTTGGAGGTGTATTTAAATTTTCTACATACAGAACGAATCAAAAAAAAAACTCGTGGATTCAGAATATTCAGGTAACTTTTAAAACTCTTGACATTTTCATTTTGATATTACACTGAACCACACAGCTCAGTTTGGAAACTAACCAATTTTTACTAAAAAATAAAAAAAAAAAAAAAAAATTAAGTATTCATTTAAAGAATAAAAATTCCAACATAAAACATGTTATCTGTTGCATCACTTCTCAATCAACTGTTTTTCATTAAACTTTCGAGTTAACCTCAGAAGTCTACACATACCTTAAAGAATTAAACCCATTTTCATAATTCATAAAATGACATTTAATGCAAATATATAATACCTCCCTTCTAAATGACATTTTAACCAAATTGGTCTGTACAAATAATGTACAAAATATACAGGAAACCCTTTTGAGATGTTCAAAGATGTTGTTATAAATGGCCCGTTTATCTTTGTGTGGTGTGCACACATGCACATGTAAACAATATTCACAATTAAAGCTAAGAGATAAAATTAAGTAATAAATATTATTTGGCATCACAGTTATTTAAATCTATGCTACTAAAATAAATATTTTTGAAAAGGTGCAAAATAAAAAGTCAAAGAAATGTTCTAAAATGTACACACTAGGGAGAAAGTTGCACAAAGTGCCTTAGTGTAAATTTTTTTTCAGTTATACGTTTAAAAGTTGAAGAATTTAGCCTCCCCCATTCAAAAGTTCCTTCTGAATTTCAGACACCAGATGACAGAATGTAATTTCTACATCACAATGTAATTAAACCTTATTTATATGTTACTGTTCTCTCTCTCTCTCTCTCACACACACGCGCGCGCGCACACACACACACACACACACACACACACACAAAAAAAAATCTGTTATTCTACAATATAATCAACAGAGCAGCAATGTAATTTTAATTTTTTAATAATTTTTTTTTTCAATTGTAATTTTATGCAGGCACTAAATCCGTCTTTCAATGAAAACAAGCTACTTCAATGAAGTCTTTACTAAAATTTTGAAAACAGCTTACGAAATCTCAAAGAACAAAAAGATTAATACACATATAAATATTTGTTGAGAGATTTTTAAATATCAGTACAACTAAACTGCAATGGATGCATGTTAAAGGAAGGTTGCAGATTGTTCTGAAAGCACCTGAAAGATTACTTACAGCTGCCATAGAGTTCATATGACATATTGGATCTGCAATCACTTAAGTGGACTCAGATTAACAATATAGAGTAACTCTCAACTAAATGTCAGCCTTCATGGTGGCTTTATTACACTGTCAGCAAAGGAGCAGCATATAACTAGAAAATGGTTGAGAAATCAGTTTGGGATCTCTCAGTATATTTCCTTATTTTTTGAAAAAAATATTGTGAACCATTAGTATTTATTCTTAGAGGGCTAACATTGCCCACATACTGAAAGAAAACACTCTAGCAATCTGTTTTTTGTTAAAAAAAATTACAGAGAACTGCATGCACTTGGCAGTGAGCATCAGCTATCTTCCATTACTTCCTAGAGTGATTTTGTCGGAAAATACTATATTTTTGCAGAAATGTAACATGAGTTTTTTTCCATTGCTGGCAAATTCCACAAATACTTATGCATATAAAATGGAGAAGTTGCTTGGCTGAAGAACTGTTAAGAATCATTGGTTGCCAGAATTTTGCACATTTTGAAAATTGATAACTTCTAGTATCGTGACAATAAATATGTACCAAAAGAAAATAAAAGGGGGGGGAGAGTAGGTCCATATTTTATATAACAAGTAAATGATTTTTAAAACAAATATTTTTGCTGTTAATTTCTCATCTTTAAACAACTAATACACCCCTCTGCAACAGACTGGTTTTTGTTGATACAAGATAAAATAGTAAAAAATTTAATGTTACAATTTTAGAAAAGTAATTTAAATTTGCTAGTATCTTATTAAGTCCGAAATGTTATTAAAAATGGAGAATCATACATCATTTTTTAAAACAATTTAAAATTACATAGGACATCTACAAGGATGTGATAATAAGAATTTTCTATCAAAAAGGGGAAAAAACTCCTTTTTAGAACAAGCAACATAGACTTTAATTAAATTAAACTGCAGAAATAATATTAGTATTAAAGGCCTCAAAAATTAAATATTACAGTCAATGCTTCATTATAATACACCCTACTAATTCTTCCCCTCCCCCAGAGATGAAATAAATATTTATACTGATAATAATTTACATACCTTAATATTCCTTCCACCTATCATAACTCCATTCATCTGATCGAGTGCCAATTGCGCAGCTTCAGGAAGTTCATATTCTACAAATGCAAATCCTTTGTGCTTCTGCGTAACTGGATCCCAACTCATATTAATGGACTTAATAGGTCCAAAAGGAATGAAAGCTTGTCGTATTGTATCTTCTTTTAATTCAAAACTTATACTACCAACATAAACTCTAAAAATAAAATAATAGTTAATGAGATTGAATTAGCTACTAAAAAATTTCAGCATATTTTAATATTTAAACAGACTATGAAAGTAGTTTCTAACTATGAATGCCATGATATTTCTCAAACACACAATATCTAATATATTGATGTAATATAGCACATAAAAAGAAATTGAAAATTTTCTCCACAAAAGCAAAATTTTATAAAGTGGTTCTTATATTCAGTATGCAAAATAACTGTGCATACGCATTCTTTATGCATTGTAACAGGGACAGTTGCAGGAATATCATATAAATCAGAAATATGAAGTAGTTTAACGATTAGCTACTCATTCTAGGACAAAAGATTTAATAGCTTCTATCAATTTTAACAACTAGAAGATAGATACACACACACCATGACAAATGTCAATACAAGAGAGAAAAAACACAAGAACAGTTTTTTGAGGTTTGTTCATAGAACATTAGAGATATGTTCAATTTTAAATTTACAAAACAATATATTTTTTACCTCCATTGAATCGTATCAAAATAGGGTACTTTTCCACTAAAAACACACCACGTATTTTTGGTTCCATATGAGTAAACCTTGGCTTATTTCTTTTCCCATACTTTTGGGCCAATACTAGACTTCTCCAAAATTGCTTTGTCTTATTTTTAGTCCAAAGGGGCAATTTGCGCAAGACTATTAATTTCGTTTTGGCATTTTGCATTGATTCACTAAAAGTGTTGTTTCACTTTTCAATTTGTTGCCACCAAATATTATCGCCCTGCATTATATTTAAAGAAATTAAATAATGAAGAATCTGCATAAATGTATGTATGTTTTTGCATAACTAAAATAAAAATAATATTTAATGAACACTACTCTAAAAAAATCATAAAAGAAAATAGCAGGCTTAACATTAAAATGATATCAAACATAAGGGAAAACACTTCTCCTTTAGAATATATGTAATACCGCATATACTCAATTAATATCAAGAATAACAAAAGCATAGGGTGGCCTTGATCAATTCATAAAGATAATGGTCTAATATTGCAATCTGATTATTAGATTTTGTTATTTCGGCACCCAGGCTTTCATTATGCATGACATAAAACTGCAGATTAATCTTGTAAAGAGAATTACTTAATTTTTTGCTCTCATTATGTGATCATTTTCTTTTTTTAGTTTATTCTTTTATGAATTTAAAAAATGCTCCCTTTATATATATTTTTTAATTTTATTTTTCGATTTTCATCAGTCTTAAAAATATGTTAGCAATCAAATTATTCAATTGAAAAATAATTTTTTTTACCAATAAATAATCATTCTTTTAATCCTAGCAATTCTATTATGTCAAATAGGTTAAAAAAAAAACAGCAATTTTGCATAATGTTAAAAATCTCATAAATTTCTTTTAAAAAGCCCCCCCCCCAAATTTATGAAGTAGTGCAAACTTTTAAATCCTGAGAGTTTCAGTTAATTCATTACATGAAAGATATGTATAAATTGTTTCAACACGAAATTTTAAAAAAATCTGAAATCATGAAAAAATTGCTTCAGCACCTTGTAATGTAATCCAGATAGTTTTTAATTAAATTCTAAAAAATCGCCTAATTAATGTTTTTCATCATTCCTCTTTCAGAAGACTATGAAAATTTCAGATTTTTAGAACATATATATTTGGATATTAGAATTTTAATGCTTCATAAAAGGATACAATATTAGATTATTAAATTAAGAAAATCAATTTTCAAAATGATATATTGCAAAAAATCTACTTGTGAAATGCCGGGGGGGATGATGTAGTAGATTTCATAGCAAATAATTTTAAAAACTAATAAATTCAGTTGTTTTTGAGATTAATAAATAAAATGTAATGCCTAGTAAGTTTGAATTTTTTTTGTGGCATTAGGAGTGTGATTAATAAATATACAAATAAAATGACTTTAAAAATCTACACAGAAACACTAGAAAATAGTATGACAATGTTATCATAACTCTGAATCTATGTTTCCAAGCAATGTTCGAAGAATCAATGCTTTCCCTTCTACTTCATATGAAATCATATTAAAAAAAATTGATGTGAACATAACATGACTTCCTTCTATGGCCTATTAAATCATGCACATTATTTGCTGCATTTCATTTAAATTTATTTCGTCCAGTTTCTTAAGATATATTTCTCATGCAGTAATTTCAGTTCGCAATTGGTGGCAAAGCAAAAATACACAAAAACTCAAAACATCTTCACTGAAAATTGTAAAACACCACATACAAGTAATTCGGCTAGTGGACATGAAGGCAGATTTTTTTTCGCTGCACAAAACTGAAAGTTAACTTTTGGTCCCACTCAGCAAAGAGACACCGAAGGTGCAGAAAGTGACTTAATTTACTAGTCTACTGAATTTCAAATGTAAACAAATGGTGGTTCGTTAGACTTAACTCACCACTTAACTTTTAAATTGCTGATAATTCTACAACTGTTAACTAAAGGCACAAAAATCTTAATAATAATAATAATAATAATAAAAACACAATTCAATCACTTTAAAGTAAAAAACTGTATACCAACATATAAAAATAAAATACTACCCTCACCAAGCAAGGTAACACAGTGGGAATATATCAAGGTTCGTACACATTTCTGCACATGAAAATTAAGCACTATTAAAGACTTTTAAGGACCATTAAAGAAAAAAATTAAGGATCTATCAGCAAATCGGAACTGCATAAATTCAATTAAAGTCTATGCCTGAACTTCACTTTCCTTATACCAATCTAATAAAAAATAGATCCGTAAGTGCGATGCACTGTTATTAAGCATAATTATAAAATAAATTCAAGAATAAAATCATTTTTTTGTGAAATTTGCCAAATAAGTATTAAACATCTTACACTTATAATAGCTGGACATATTTTCTGTTCATTCGTTATATATTCCTGTTATTGTTGCTTGAAAAATTGCATTTACATTTGATATTTTTTTACATTTTTACTGTGCGCGACAAACAACTATCGTTTTACGATTTTAAGGCGGTCAAATATTCTTTATTTTTTTAGATGTATTAGTTCATTTTTGCTTTTAAATTTCAATTTTTATTGATTTCAGAACTTCTTAACTTATCTTTGTATTCATATTTATTTCGTGTTAATAATTTTCTTTTTATGTGCATTGTTTTCAGATTAACCTAATTATTAAAAATACTTTCACAATTGTTATCTGTGCTCCAAATACTTATTGGTAGTCAGTGTATAAGACCCTAGCAGGGTATTCTCTCAACAAAATAAAATTTTAGATACTTTTATACAAAGGTACGAGCACTCAAGATTGTGATGATTTAAAATAACAGAGATCGTACGGTTATAGTTACAGTGAAGAAACATAAAATGGGAACACCTCTTCGCCTGCACATTAAAAAACCATAAATAGTGTTTGGAGCGATTCACACATGATGAAAATTGTCACATAAAACATTTGCAAAGAAAAATCATCATTATTCCTCATTATACATGAGGAAGATAATATGTGGCCACTGTGGATATTATGGATCGATTAAGCGTATTTCTTCTTTAAGTGGGAAACTAAGCTCTAAGAACTACATTCACTAGGCGGAAGAAAGCACTCATGACATGGCACCAGCCCATTTATATAGAGATAAAGTGACCGTGTGCTCCTGTATCACAAACACATTCATTCTTGGTCTGTGCTCCTTCAAATAGGTTCTTCGCAAAGAATGAAAATTGCTTTTATTACAAGCACTTGGTATAGAATAACATTTGCTGAATTATATAATTCAAGAACTGCAGCAGCGAAATGTCCTTAACGACATCATATGGATGCAAAATTGAACTTCGACCATGTATTCGAAAGTGTTGCAGCAACAATTTTGACATAGATTTACCTCTCATAACTTTTCACTTTCGTAGGCAATACGATCTCCTGACATCAATTCGATGGATTTCTGGTTCTGGGATTATCCAAAATCTAAGGTGTACATATCAAATCCACGAGACTTATACTCACAATTTATTCCCATTTCCTTCCCTCTTTTCTATTCCCTGGTCCCTTACAATTATCTTCTTTGGAAATATTTTAACAGCAGCAATTTTCGTCATACTGTATCGTTCCAATGCCATTTATAGTTTTCCAACACACTGAAGTATTTGTGCAGAAAAACAGGGGGTGTCACCATTCAAAAATTTAAAAGTTATTTCATTGTGACCATACACGTGAGAGCTTTGTTGTTTTAAACCACAAAATCTTGAGCACATATTTTCGAATAATACCTGAAATATCATTTTGATTGATTCACTGGTTAAGCCACTAGGGACTCATTTTGGAACAGATCCTTTATTCATTTTAATTTGGGCATTCTCCCTCTCTGTCCCATCTAAAATGTGTCATTTAAAAATTAATCAGCATTATGCTTTCTTACATATCCCTGCAATACAGTATGTTACAGCTACTCAAAGAATTCAGTTGAAATCAAAACTTTCTAGACTTTTACTGTCCAACGCTTCAGAACGCGTAGTGACTTTCTTGCCTGCCTGCATTGAAGTTTGCTTCTACCAAGGATCTATTATATAAAGATGCACTGCGAGCAGATAGTGCCAAGATAATATGTGAAAGAACTGCTTTATCAAGAAATAAAAATTACGTAGTGAATCTTATAGCCACATTTGCCTCCAAGTTCCATCCTTCTACTACATATTCTATCTGCAACATTTAAAGACATCACCATGACTAAAAAGAAACTGGTGTCTTCTCTCTTGTGCATCCTCAAAAATTATAACTGTATTTGCATACTATTGCAACCATCTTGGTGCAATTTGGCAAAAGTTACCTAGCATGTGCAAGATGGTGGTTTTCGTGTCTTTCTTTTTAGAAAGATTTCTGAACTTCGATATTTATAGTAAGTTTGATAAACAATACCAACATACGAAAAGAAAACATACTTTAGAAATTTAAAATACAAATTTGAATTATTAAATAATGATTATGTCATATGTTAAAAAAAATAAAACACATTCTTAGAATCACATTATTCTTCTCCCGAAATACACAGCGATTTGTTTTCACTTAAAATTTCTTGGATATATATCTCGGAATGTGTATAGGAAATTCAAGTAGTGTGTGTGTCTGATTAGAAGATTTGATTAAAGCTGTTAACTGCTATAACTGATTATAGCTGTGTTCAGTATGCACGACAGTTTTATATTTTAAATAAAAGCTTTACATATGTATCTATATTATAGCTGCCAATCTTGAAATATGAAAAATGGAAAGGTTCTTGGACCCAAATCAGAAGTTCTTGAGAAGTTTCCATGGAACTCCAGATTACTCAAACTTGTTCCATAATGCATGATTCAGTTATTCAACAATTTTTCATACAATTCTAATGAAAAAAACGAAATTTTAATTACATATTTAAAATTTTATGGTAATTGTATTTCGTAATTCTTTTACATTTTTATAATCAGAAAATTCTGAGTATGGAAAGAAAGCTTAAATTTATCTAAGTACTTTTAAACACGAAAATAAAATTAATAATTAACGTACATACTACTGAGAATAAAAACTCGGTATAATTTACTATACATTTAATGTAAAGAAAATAAGATACAATATGAATCAGCATTGCCAGAAGCTTCTAAAATGTCTACAACAGACTGTGAAAGACATTAAAAAGAGTATCAGTTCTCAATACAAATGTTATTCAGTGACTGGGTAAAGGTTATCTTACATTGCAGCATTATGTAAGACCTCACGATGCAGATTAATTAAGAAATGATGTAGTCTAGATTGATATATTATAAACTGTTACTATTTTTTAAGACGAAAAAGGAAATACCGAAATTGAAATGAAGAATAAACAGGACTATTGCCAATTAAAAGTAGAAGTTTGCTTTACATATTTTTACCTTCCATATATATGATTAAAATACAAATAACCTGCAACAAATGTGTTCCACCAACGGCCTAAGTTCTACCTAGATGTCACACCAGGTGAATAAACCAGCTGCATGTCTGGCTTCCGTTGTTTTTCCAATATGCAACAAGAATACCAGTCAGTTTCCATTAAAGATTCCTCTATTAAGTCATTGCTTATCTTAAGAAAATAGATCTTATATGCTTTGCCTTATTTACATAACCAAACATATATACAACAAATGAGTCAACTTAAAGATATTTATGCACAACAGTTTTTTTTTTTTTAAATCTAAAATATATGTTCAAGAAGTTATACACTTCAATAAAGGCCATTCAATCCATACCCAGAATGCATTGCTGAAATGTATTAACGTGGCAATAATGTAAATTAAATCATACTTTTAATTAATGGAAACAACTCAAGTAGATGTATAATTTCCTGGTCCTAGTGACTAGAAGTACCTATTTCACAGGACTAGTTTGAATGCATTCATTTGTTATTGCAGCAACAGCTAAATTTATGCTTAAGTAAAAAAAAATGAGTAAAAATAATCAAAGGTCTTTTGCAAATCAATAATGTTCTCTGGTAAATTAATTTTAAATCTGAAAAAAGTTTTTGTATCTGCAAAAGTTTTTATTTAACAAGTAACTGCAATAAATTCACCTAGTTGAATTGATAATATATGCATAATCGACCTTTTAAAAACTAAGATTTTTTCAAGTATTGTAGTCTTTCTTGGCATTACTGAAATATCTTTTCCCTTTTCCCATTAATTAAACATAGAAATTTTAAGTATTTAAATGACATTGAATGCTTCACACACACACACATGGGGGAAAAAAAACTGAAAGCTTTCATATTTTATACTACGACTAAAAAGGAGTTTTTTAATGTTTTATGTGTTAGCTTTATATATTAAATATCATGCTCCTCACGCTTAAACCTTAAAATTGAATTCAAAGGCAATATCACAGAATAATTTAAAAAGCACATATCTTTAGAATTTCTGATACACAGTCTGGCCCTGGAGATAAAAAGGTCCCCCCCGTACAGTGCTGGCATTGTGTTCGCTTCGAGATCATTAAGTTTATAGTTTATTAATCAAAAACTCATAAATGCTTTACAAAATATGAAATAGATAATAAAACAAATTCCAAATTAGCTTTTAGATGCCCATATTTGGTACAGGATTACATCATTCAAAATTTGATAGCTCTAGGTATTGTTGTTTTATCACAATGTGAAAACATACATACATTTATGCAGATTCTTCATTTCATTAAATATAACACAGGGCAATAATATTTGGTGGCAACAATTTGAAAAGTGAAGTAGACATGTAACGTTTTCAACGCAAAATGCTCTCGTCTGGGCTAAAAAAACCCAAATGTTTCGATAGAAATAATTCTGCATGCCTTAGGCCCAATTTTCTTGATGTGCAAAAGTACACGAACATTCCCTCTCTTATTACTGATGAATACAAATTGAGATACATTTCTCTTATATTCAGTATTTTATATATACTGAAATGAATAAATGAAATCATCTTACCGGCACATAAGGACCAAAGCTTGATGCCGCTGTAGGGTTTTCTGTTGCTGGGGGGGGGGAAGAAAAATGTTTTAAACAAGTTGAAAAATGGTATACATATATTTAAAGACCAAAAATTATGAAAGATAAAAATTAATGTACTTCCTTACTATTACAAAACACAGTAATATTTCTACAGAAATAGAGTATGCCATAAAATCATCAAAGAGAACAATGATCAGATTCATTGGCACGTAGCCAGTGCGCAACGGAGAGGTTGCGATGAAGCCAAGTTTGTGCAACTCTCCCCTTTTTTCAAAGGAAAAACAGAATGCTGTGTACATAGGAAAAAACGGGGGAAATGATTTTCTGAAAAATGGAAGCACTTTATTTTTCTATGCATCATGTAATCCTCATTTAATAATTAAAATTTGTATATTAAATTGCTGATGTGCATTTTTTTTAAATATGCTGATAATACTTCCTGAGTTATAATAAATATAAAAATTCAGCCAAACTTTTTAAAAATGCCACGAAAATCGTTAATGTGTACCCTGTAAGTAGTTTTTACATTTTTATCTATAAAAAAAATTCCCCATCATGGTGGTTACCTTAATATAAAAATATCTTATAATTTACTAATGCAAAAACTCCACTCGAATGAAGGTAAACTTCACAATTCCATTATGATTCACTGTCACAAAGACGAATGCACTTAGTGCAAAAATGAACACTAATTAGAAAATGACTATTGAAGTTCGAAAGTGCAAGTCCACGATTACACCTAGATTGCCACATAAATACTTTTTGTCAACATAGTGAGTTGCCTCATAAATACTTTTTTGAAGCTTTCCGTGGGAATGGAATTAATCAAAAATTACCACACAAAATAATCCTTTGTGTTCAAAATGAAGTTATAGCTAGTTTTCTTCCATTTAACTATTTCTTCACATTTAGTGCTTACAAAACTTCACACAATTTTTGCATTTGACTTGAAAAGTATTTCAGCATTTAATATTAAAAGTTTTTGTTGGAATATCAGCACTTTTTGATTAATCTGCACAATCACCAAAAGTCACCAATTCATTGGCCACTGAAAATCAGTAAAAACATATTTGTTTGGCTAACCTATATGTGTACTTTTCATTTCATAAATGATAAATAGTAAAAAAAAAAAAAGTACAAGAAACAAAAAATTTTATAAGAAAAACAAAAATTCATATTACTAATATTACTTCAACAAAATAACAGTTACATATTAAATAAGTCTATGTCTGTGTGTTTATGTGCATACATGGGTTGGGTATTGACTTATGTGTACTCAAAATTATGATAAAAACACAGCAATTCTCAATGTTGAAAACAGGAGTGTGGATAATCAGAAAGTATAAGAATATGTTAGCATGCAATATTTCTCTTCTACCATACTGGCAAATAAACAATACAAAAAACTACTACTGTAATTTCTAGAAGAAAAACTACAGTGTTTATGTGCTTAAAACTTTAACTTTTAGCAGGTGGGGCATTTCTCCCGAAGTGGCTCTTTAACTTTTAGCAGGTGAGGCATTTATAGCGAAGTGGTTCTTAAATACATACACGTAAAAAAATATTTTACAAAATGTCATTGTAAATATCCACAAAAAGACTGTTTCTGGGGAAAATTTTGCAGTGATCGCTTTAGATATAAAATCAAAAAAGTTGTATTTTTGCAGAAATTTTACCAAAATTTCTTTTATTGCAGGTAATATTCCTTAAACCAATATTTTAAAAGTGAATTTAAGATTAACAATGGTCACAATTAATTAATAAAAAAATATACACATGGTTGTCCGAAAAACTGTAATGCATATGGCTGCCAGAGTTTGAATCATTCTGAAAATTTGGAAACTTCTATTAAGATGGTTGCACTAAGGTACTATTTTAAGCTTAATGTAATTTTCCGTGCTGAACAAATTGGAAATAGAGCAGCAGCACAAGAATTTGAATTCGATGAGCAATGCATTAGACATTGGAGAACTGAAAAAGAATTTGAAAATATGCCACATCAGAAAGAAAGCCAAAAGAAGTGGCACTATAAGATGGTTAAATCTAGAAGATGACCTGGCTTACTAGGTAAAGAACCAACAAGGAAATGGAAATTTTGACTACAAAAATTCACTTGCAAGAAAAAGGTACTTCTTTCTTACAACTGCCAATCACAACAGCCAAGATTGAATCACCAATCAAACAAGATTTTCTCAACAAAAAACTAATACCATAATTTTCTGGAAAAAACAACAGTGTTTATGTTTTTAAAACTTAGAAGTTACAGCGTTTATACTGGCATGGCTCTTAAATGCATTTAAAAAAATATTCTACAAGATGTCACTGTAAATAGCTTGATCACCTTGGTGCTGCCACCACAAAGACCACCCAGACACTTTCTGCAAACTTTACTGTGTATATATATTCTTTCCCATGAATTGACCTATATGCCTTATTCCCCTACTCAAAATCTCAGAACAATTAGTCTTTCCTAGTTCAAATTAGTATTCTCTGGCAGAAAATATGCCACAACAGAAATCAGCCAAAAGAAGTGGTATTATAACATGGCTAAATCTAGAAGACTACCTGGCTAACTGGGTAAAGAAGCAACAAAGAAATGAAAATTTTGATTACAAAAATTCATTTGCAAGGAAAAGGTACTTCTTTGTTACAATGGCCTCCGAGACTGAATCACCAATCAACCAAAATATCTTAACAACTCTGGCTGCATGTTTTTATAACTTGCCATTGTTTATTAAAAAAAAAAATTCGTTGCTTCCCCCCCTTTTTTGAGTGAGTATGACATTAACAATCCTTAATTTACCAAGTGAATAAAGAGGATGCCATATTCCACCCCCCCAAGAAAGAGCCCTCTTACCCGACAAACGAGTATACGAAAATGGCCACAACATGAAACTTTACGTTAATGATAAAACCATTATGAAGTACGATATTAAAATTTGCAAAAGAGAAGAACAGCCACTGTGTTGGAAATTGGTTAGGCGGTTTCAGAATATCCTTCATCACTGCTACTACTTATGTATTCTTGAGCAGAGGAACTAAGGTCCATTAAATGGTGCAACAAACAGCTTAATATGTGTAAAAAATGACTGGAAAATTACATGTAATTAAATAATATAAACAAGGACAAGGATTCTTAAAAATGTTCTTAGGAAATGATATGCGAGTATTATTGTTATTACTATGTTGTTTACTTTTGCACTTCATGAGCTTGGCGAAATTCTAGCTAAGGAATTACAGGCACAAATTTAAAATTGCCAAATATGTTTGGGGGTCACTAAAACAAAGAAGTACCAAGACAAATTTATGACCCAACAAATGAACTTAACAGACTTCAAAGAAAAGGCTTGCTGGTGCATTTATGGGGGGGGGGGAATTCTGCACGTACCAGAAAATAGTCAGGCAACAATTACATACCTGCCAACCTCTAAAGATAAAAATTCAGAAGATTTCTCCCCCAAATTCAGAAGAACATGAAGAATTAATATCATGCTTTGATATTAAAAAAATAACAATTTATACGAATAGAAAAAAGAAAATTGTACTTACATTAGTAAATCTCAATTAAGTAGTAACTAAAAAATTTATTAGGAAACATAAAACAAGAACTTAATGTTACACAAAAAAATTATTCCAATGAATTTAGAGTGCATTTTTTGGCTTTAGCCAAAAATTCTTTGGAAAATTTCCTGTCATAACAATTAGTTTCCTCATAACATTTAGCAATTAAAATGTTTTCTAGAGTTTTTGATGAAATTGAAGAACGAAACATAGTTTTGTTTTTCTTCACAACACTGAAGACTCTCTCGCACTCAGCATTACTGTGTGGAATTACAAGAATAGCACATAAAACTCTTGC
>KK119618.1:34058-86890 GCA_000611955.2 Stegodyphus mimosarum | reverse complement strand
AAAAAAAAAAAAAAAAAAAAAAAAAAAGAATGCGACAATCCATGCTCGCTGAGTAATTCCCTTGCTGCTGAAGTGAACGCGAAAAAAATAATCTGGCGCCTGCAAAGAAAAGAGTGGGAGAAACAAGTTCAGCGCATTGGATTGGCTGGTTAAGTGGCGAGCTGGGAGAAACCGCAGGTTACTGGATTCGAAGTAGTCGGTAGTTGGCGGTAAAACACGATGCAATTGGCAAAATCGCTGAATTGGCGAAAATTTCTAAAATTTCGACAAAAATCACTAAAAAGACTTGAAAAAGGAAAAAAATCGTAAAAAATGGATTACGATCGTAAAATCGTAAAGACAAACGCATTTTCGTAAAAATTACGAAAAATTCGTAAAAGTTGGCAGGTATGCAATTACCAATGGACTGGCATGATAAAAAAGCATTGTTTTCAATATATGTCACAGATATTATTAAAAAAAACTTCCATAAAAGGTAATAAATATGGATGAAATACCATTAGCTTTTGACTTTTCTGTGAACAGAAATGCTGACGAAACTGGTGCTAAAACTGTAGCCGTACTTACGATGGGACATGAAACAGCTTCATTTACATTATGTTAGCTCGTCTCACAAACGGCAAGCAAAAGCCCAATATCAGTTATTCTGAAGGGAGATTTTCTTAATGACATAAATATTTATGCTCACATGAATGGATGTGTGTGTGAAACAAAAATGCATGACAGGCTAAAAAAAAAGTTTTACAGTATTGTAAGGAATTTTTTTAACAACCAAAAGGATTGTTGGTAATGGATTGCATGCATCCTCATTTACTTGATCCAATGAAAACTAAATGTAAAAAATTGTTTAGAGCCTGAGAAATAATTCTGGTGGCTTAAAAAACATTTTACAACCATTAGATTTGTTAGCTAATAAATATTTCGAAGCTGAAGTTCAAAAGGGGTGGAAGTTTTGGGTAAGTGAAGGATTACATACTTACATCACAATGAATAAAGCATTTTATAAAGAAATTGCAAAATGGGTAGGAAGTGAGTGGAAATAAATGAAAATATTGTCAATAATATCAGGATTCAAAGAAGTCGAAATCATATCCTCAGATAAAGAGACTAAAGCACGAGAATGAATGTAATGACCTGGCAGACCTTGATTGATATTCAGATTGTAATTTAGATACTGATGCGATATTTTTTTAACATAGCATAAGCATAACATACATATATGGATTTCTTTATTGGGTAAATATAAGTACATTCGTGAACATAAGTATATTTTCAACATTTCTCACATATAATTTAATTTTGAGTTATGGTTTAATGTCATTCATTTTATTTTGTGACTGTAATGTTCATGGTGATGCAACACACAATTTGTTGTGAAATTGACATTCATTTGGCATTTCTGTGCTTTTTTTTGGGGGGGGGACATGCTATTTTCCTGAGAGCAGTGTTTGTGCTGATGCAGCCTTTCTTCTGGATGAATTTAAATTTTGTTTTTTAATGTAATTAAGTTCTCAGTCACGATATGTTATTATTCAAGAATACAATTTCCAGTTTAGAGGCTCCATTCTTAACACAGAAAACGTCATTCTTCTAATAAAAGTAAGCTTTAAAAAATTTCTTCCTTCTTAGTGAATTCCACTAAATGTAACTACAGCACACTTCATGCCAGTAATTAAAAAGTTGTTGGTATACTCTAAAATTTCACTTTTCAATTAATTTTCTCTGTAATGGATATGCCTTTTTACACAAGCTCTTAATTCTTTTCCCTCACCCGATATTCTGGGCCTTTTTTAACAAGCCTCCTTGTACATAAAAGTCCGGTTAACTTGAACCATTTTAATGTGTCTTTACTTCTGAGTTTAATCATAACGTGCATAAAAAGTGAAATTTCCACCTCTTACTATGCAATGTTAATCTTGAGGATCATTAATACACAAAGTCTGTTAGGTTCATACACAAAACAATTTGCAGCTAGAAAAGAGAAAACTTCTGATTTGTCTACAGCAATGCCCAATTCTCTTTAAATGTTCTTTTTATGAAGCAAATTTTTAAAACTTTTAATTACTTACCTGTTGCTGATGTGCTATGGTCTGTTTCATAAGAACATTTTTGATGCTCTGTTCCATGGCATACTTTTTAGCTTTTGTTACCATTTCTTGTTGTTCAGATGTCAACTTCATGAGACCCAAACCCAAAATACCAGTTGGAGTTCTCAAGGCACCCGGTCCTGCCAAGACAGGCCCTGTTTGTTCCATCTGAGAATCAGCTGGTGTAATATCCATAGTAGGCAATGTAGCCATGGGTGAGCCATCTGCAGATATAAATATATTAGACACTTATACTTTTAAGTATACATAAAAAAAGGCATGTTTTGAGGATAGCCTTTAACATATCTGACCAAAACACGTAAATTTAATTGCAGCTTTAAAAAGTCAATTAAATTATAAATTGAAAAGTTCAGCAGCCATTGCTGCTAAGTTAAATTAATAAATACCAAATCCAATAAAAATTCATCCCTTTAAATAAATTCCTGATACATATTTTAAAAAAAGATTTTATTTAAGTGATGGGGGCAATACACAGAACTGATTTCTAGAAGCCACATTTACTGGGCAAAAGAAATATCTTGTACAGATACTGATTTCGAGTTTTAGAAATCTGTAGAATTCTATTAAGAGTACACAGCAGCCTGCATAAGGATAAACTAAAAGAAACATTCTAAATATGACCTTTACCGCTTTATGCTAATCTCAGAGCTGCAAGTGATTCACACGAGCAAATGAAATGGTGAGACCAGAGTGTGGGTCTTCCCTCAGTTTCAAACTACACAGCATAAAAATACAGAAAAAGAGAAAAGAACAAGAAAAATTAAAGTTACACAAACTTTTTCATTCATATTTGGATTCTTTAACCTAAAATAAGATCATGAATTAAGAAGAGCAAGAATAACATTTGTATATATCACATTTTTTAGACTGAACACAGTTCACTGCAAAACATAAAAATCTGAGTTACGAAATTTTATTTCTTCTTACACAGATACATCAATCAAATGTTAAAACTTACTCTTCTTGCACACATTACATATATATTTCAAAATACTAATTCTGAATTGTTAAAACTGAAAGTAGAATTTACCTCTACTAAACTTTAAAAAAAAAAAAAAAAAGTACTAATGCTTACAAAAAAACTAAACTGATGCAAATATTTTAATACATTTATATGTAGAAATTATTGATAAGTTTTATATTTGTTATAATCTGTAAAGTAAAAAAATTCAAAGCATTTTATGATTAGCTGCAAAGAATAACTGAAACATTTGTAGATATCTAGTGAAAGGAGAAAAAAATTCAGACTTGTGGATCAGAAAAACTGAGTGCATGTTAAAATCTCTATTCAAGATTTACAAATATGATCAAATTTTATATTTTTTAAAAATAAAAACATGATTAACTGGTTAGAATAGATTTTAAGGCACCCCTTGTATTATGGCATAGTTGTTGTTTCATTTATGGTAACCGGATAGTTGAATGTTATGAAAACCCTAGTATGACATAATTGTTTGCATTATTCCAGGAAATTTGGAATGATGGGATGTTTTGTGGTATGTGTTGGTTGGGAACTATATTGCTTGTTTCATTGTTTAGACAGTAGAATGGCTGAATGCAGCAAGATTAATTTGAAGTTTCTGTATGATTTGGAACGAAAAGGGAAAAGAGCGTTCATTAACTGGTGTGTAAATGAAGGTTTACTTAGTAACCATTATAAGTGTCCTGTACGTAGGAAGGATATGCGTTTAGTTGAATGTAAAAATCGTTTAGATGGATTTGAATGGGTTTGCAGGAAGAAAGGTTCAGATGGTCACTATGTGAAGCATTCGATTAGAAAGGGTACCTGGTTTGAAAAAAGTCATTTGAGCATGATTGATATTTTGATTTTTACATGGCTTTGGGTATACGAAGCAAATTAAAAAATTATCAAGGCGATTAATAATGATAAGACGGTAACAGATTGGAAAAATTTTTGTAGGTATGTGTGCGTGGATCGGAAAGGTGAAAAGATTGGGGGTGCGGGAATTGTTGTTGAAATAGATGAAAACAAATCTGGGATACGGAAGTATCCCAGATTTCCAGAACAGAGGTAAACAAGTGGTCGGAAAGTGGGTGTTTGGTGGAATAGAATGAGGGATGAGAAGATGTTTTTCTGAAGTGATGGACGATAGAAGGAAAGAAAGATTATTAGATGTAATTGAACGAAATATTTTACCAGGTACAACTATTATACCTGCCTGTTGGAAGTCCTACAATTGTCTTTCTAATAACATGTTTGTTCACCTTTCTGTGAACGTCAACGCATGATTTCCGTGAATCATGCGTTAGCATTTAAAGATCCAGAAACGGAAGCTCATATAAATAATACTGAAGGCATGTGGAGTGTTGTGAAAAGAGATTTCCGGAAAAAATGTCATCAACAGTCAGGAGCCACGGAGGATATTTCTTCCTCTTATTTTTGTGAATTTATGTGGCAACGTTGATATACGTATTCGAGTTCAGATAATTTTAGGAAGTTTTTGGATGCTGTTAAGGAATTTTGTATGCCACAGACTGAAGACGAAGTAACTTCTAAATAGGGCAAGTGCATATTTGCTTTTTGTAGTGCTTAAATGTATAAAATGTTTTTTTTTGTTTGCCTGTACTGTAGAACTGTGCGTTCCTTTGACCTTTTAAGTGAAAATATATGAATGTGTACATGGACAAACTCAAGGGAGTGCGTAAGGCATACTTTGTGCAATTCTCTGATTTTTTTTTTTAAAGTGAAAATAGGTCGATGTGTACATAGTGTGTTTTTGTGCAATTCTTTGTCGTTACTTTGGCTTTATGTAGCGCTGATTTTTGGCATGAAGATTGCTGCTACACAAGCCAAAATAAGAAGTCAAAGAATTGCATAAACTCAGTATCCATGTACCGCCAAAAATCGCCAAGGGGTACCCTAAAGTATATTTTTACCGATTAACTTCTACTAAACATACAGTACTTCCTGCTATTAAAAATAAATACTACAACTTACTAGCTCAGAACATTTAAGAACATAATAACTGAAAAATAATTAAATAAATGTAAAATTTTGACAACTGAATCAAAACAGTGTTATTAAAACCTTACTACTTGTATTACATCTGGTGATTAGATTAAAGTACATCTTGCCAAGGAAAAAAAAAAAGTTTTACATTCACATATATAAAAAAGATTTATCCCTACTCCAATTTAAAAAAAAAAGTTGTTGTACATCCAAATTTTCTATAAAAATATGGTAATCAATTGAGAAATCTATTATAAGCTGCTTTATTAACAGAACACAGTGTCAAATTAAAATATCAGTTTCATTAAAAGAAGGGAAGGAGAAAATATCTTTTACACTTCCCTAAAAAAATGCAATTTCTTACAGGAATTAATTGAAAACTATAACAGTAATGAATGGAAAAAAATTTCAAAATGTTTAGGTTTCTAATTTTAACGCAATCATAATCAAATACTCAGGTTTATTGCTATAAACAGATAACTGAAAATTAAAAAGAAGTTTCAGAAAATATACAAATAAAAAGATTAATCTATAAAATTATATTTACTTTAGCACCAACGTTTGACTTTTTTGCGGGAGGGGGAAATAAAAAAATTTTTAAGAGAAAGAGCCTCCTTCAACGGAGATTCTTTTTAACAAGTCAAAATTCAAAACTTTTTTTAACCAGGAATATTGTTAAATACCTTCTATTGTGTACTAGATGTGTGACTTAACAGTCCAGATCATCCTCATCTAAAAAATTCACTTAATCTGGAAATCTGTGGTATCACAAATAAAAATAATCAGAAATATGCACATGTTTCATTACATTAAAATTTTCATTACATTATCCCTTTTGTTTCTAAATGAATTTTTCAATAATACTTCATTTCAATCTTCCACAAATCTATAATTTCATTGTTTACGCCAGATAAAAGATTTACATTTAATATCATAAGCAATAACAACAGAATTAAGTTTTATGCATTCACTTTTATTTAAACCAGATAGAATAAATTGCTACAAATTTTATTGTAATGAAACTTTGAAAGATGCTTATTCAAAAAAAGAATGGGCAGATTTTAATACATTAAACAATGAGAAATTGCATATTTATAATGAAAATGAACTATGAAAACAAGTTACAAATAAATAATTCTTGTCAAAATGTCCTTAAAAAAAGCAACTTTAACAATGCAGCCTCATTTCAAAATTTATCCTTCTTGGGAATACTCTCTCAGAAGCTGTAAAAGATTCTAAAAGAAAATTATAAGAATCAAGTAACTACTCTACAAGTTGACACATTCCAAGTAAAAGATACATATATTTTAAATAAAGGAAGAGTTGATTGATATGGAAATCTATTCATCATCAGTAAATTATGATTATGCGAGAATACAAGTATATTTCAAATTTAAAACAGTAAAGATTCCAGAAAATAGGAACTTCAGGTATAAGCAATCCACATCCAGCAATAATGGCCTTGTCTTTTAACAAACTTTTGCAAATATTTTCAGCTTCTGGAAAATACACAGAAAAAAAGAAACAGACTCTGATTATTATTTTTGTTATTAATACTTGGAATGTCCCATATCTATATAAAGTATATATGCTATATAAATCTGCCCACTATATTTCAAATTTCATTAGGAAACAAATATGAACATGTAAAACACTTTAGTAAATCCTGACTTTGAAATCTGACTATTTTTGAATATACATTACTTTAAAAGCGGTGCAAATACGAAAAAATTTTTTTATTCATATATGTTTATAACAGAAGTTATTTTATAAAAATATCAAGCCTTTTTAATTCACACCTTTGTCAATAACTTTGATATACGATATTAAAAGCTTTTAAAATCACATGATGAAATCAAATAAAACTGACGAATTTACAACGGCTGTAACAGCATAAGGAAAAAAATGCATTACTGCACTTGAATGAGAAAAAAATTCCTCCCAACAAATACTTACATAATGTGAAAACAAATATATTGCATTTACAATACCATTGTGCATATTTTTATTGGGAGAAGAAAACTAAAATAATTAATACCAAGTGATTCCAGTAATATAATGTCATTCGTTTTATGATGAATGAAGTCTCTATGCAATATGCCAACCAAGATTAAAATCACCTACAGAAGTCTCATGTTTCTTTATTGACCACAGTTTGAGCCACTTCTTAAAAAAACAAACAGAATGTTTTTGATTTTAGAATTTAAGTATGTGATTCTTATATATACAAAACCCAAAACCTTCAGATATGATCACATGTCACTACAGAATCACTTACCTTCAGATTTGCATTTTTTCAACAACGGCTCCTCGCCAGCTGATAATTTCAGTCCATTCTGGAAAATAAATAAAAAATTAATTCAAAATTATAGAAATGATCAGTCACTACTTACAGTTAATGGCAACATTATGCAACTTTGGAAAACAGGCTATTCTTACATTTCAGAAACACTTAAAGTTTCTGAAATGCAAGAATTTTTTAATCATGATGAAATAAAACTAGCTAGTTCATAGCAGAAAACTATAGTATAGATTTTAGAACAATTTATTTGATAATGCATTTTTCATATAAATTCCAGCTGACTATAAAAAACTACCTAAATATGAAATATCTAAAAACAGCAGCAAAAAGTCGATACCTACAAAACTGCAAAGCATTCTCTAAAATTCATACTGTACAATAAAGTTATTAGCCTCCTTATTGGTCTGCATTATTAAAAACAAAATGCTTTAAAAAAATCCAAAGAACATCTTTTATATTTTCAAACATTTTACCACTCACTTTTCTTCACAACAATTATTTTAAGACTCATTCAGACAGCAGTCTACTACCTTTAATTCATAATTTCATTACTTGTGGGCATATACATCTTGATACAAACAGTACAAGACTGTATTCAAGTCAAATCCTAGAGCTCTCAAAAGACTTAAAACAAACCACGAACTGAACATTTACAATAAAAAGATTGGAACATCTTTTTATAAAAAGGGGAGGAGACATATTCGATGAAATAATCACAAAAAAAAAAAAAAAATAAAAAAAACTCCATTCAGTTACATCTTACACTTACATTCCTAAAGTTCCACTACTTTATTGTTAAATAGTAAACTTCATGCACATCACAAAATTTCTCTACTCTTTCGACCTTTTTGTCCTAATTATAATCGTTTCTTCTAAGAAAACTTTTTTCTACTTACTAAAGTATAACTGTACGATTACAAACATAAATTGATATCTCATAATAATGATTGTAAAAAAAAATTAGATCTAAGCAGTTATTAAAGCTGAAAGTAACTTCGGAATCGTGAGAAATGTACTAGCATGTGTTTATTTACTTTTAATCATCCAAACATATATTCATTAAATACTCGCCATTTTCACAAGTCTGAAAAACAACTTACTTCCAGAATCTGTCCATTACCTAACGATGACATGTCACTTTGTTGATACAGATTTTCCACAACACACTGATATTTACACTTTATAATGAATCTACGACAAACAACAGTAACATTTCTAGCACATAATTCACATCAAATAAAGATTTCTTCACACCTGCAGATTTAATGGCGAACGAAGCTGATTGGACATTTACTGCAAAGTATGGAAAGGCTTAAGTTGAGCTGCAGAATGTTTTGCTATATTCGCATTATTTCTAATACATAAATAGTTTTTTTCCTATCAATAAACTATAATTATATTAATTTTAAAAGTGTCCCTTTAAAATTTTGGAATAAAATTTCTTTATTGCTGTTTTTGAAGATAATAATTATTGTTTAAAAAAGGCGAGACCCAAGCAGAAACATAGCAACCAGTAAATTGTAACTACAACTGTCAGCTATGGTCATGGGTTTTAGGCTGGTAAAAAGACTTAGTGAGTGCAAAATACGACGGCTGTTGGTGTATATAATTTTTTTTGCAAAGCTATTTATTTATTCTTGAAGTTTTAATGATAGCTCTTGAAGTCTGATATTTTTATTATTTTTTAAGTCATTCTTTGATTTGACTATGGGTGATAAATCTGCAAATCGCTCAATATTAGGAAATGATTGGTTTCAGTCGTTTTCTAAATTTCGTCTCAATCATGCATCATTTCTAGATGAAATAAAATTAACTCGTGATGCTTTTTGTTTGGACGTTTTAAAGGTAAAATTCTTCCTCAAAACTAAGTCAAAAAATTTTGCTATTTCTTTTTTTTATTAGTGAAATCAGTGTTTTGTGAAAGAGATTCTAAGTTAATCTTTTAAAAGGGAAACACAGAATATAATACATCTATTCAATTCACGAACTTTAAAGTCCAGAACTGTAGTTGGAACACAGTTGAGATTCGTAACTGCTGTTATTGTTCTAAAGTATTTGCTGAAATGTAAACTGGCAATTAAAGAAAATAACTTTCAGATTGTAGTGACTTTTAATTAAACTATGTTGAATAATCATTTAACTAACTGTATTTATTAACTTAGTCTGTTTATCTAAAGGAGGCTGAGCTTAGATTCATACAAAACTTATAGTATTATGAAAAAACGCTAATGTTCAGATAATTTCATTGTAGAACTATTGTCCAGCAATTTATGAGCAACTCTTCAAGTTATGAGTATTCATAAAAGTGGTAGATCATATATTACTTCATTACCTATTTTTTATAATTCACACACAAGTTGATAAGCTTTAATTTTTCAGTGAATATTCATTATTAAAAATAAAATATAACAAATGGTAATAATAAGGTATTACAATGTTAAATGTTTAGAAAAGCAAAGCTGTCATATTCTGTTATTAATTATCACCTTTATCATACCTGCCAACTTTTACGAATTTTTCGTAATTTTTACGAAAATGCGTTTGTTTTTACGATCGTAATCTATTTTTTTCCTTTATGAAGTGTTTTTATTGATTTTTGTCGAAATTTTAGAATTTTCCGCCAATTCAGCGACTTTCGCCAATTGCATCGTGTTTTACCGCCAACTACTGACTACTTCGAATCCAGTAACCTGCGGTTTCTCTCAACTCGCCGCTTAACCAGCCAATCCAGTGCGCTAAACTTGTTTCTCCCACTCTTTTCTTTGTGCGCGCCAGATTATTTTTTTCGCGTTCTCTTCAGCAGCAAGGGAATTACTCAGCTTGGACTCAGCGAGCGCGGATTGTCGTATTCTGTTTTTTTTTTTTTGTTTGCACGTGCTACGAATTTTCTTAATACGTCGTTGTTACGAAATGAGTTCAAAAAAACCGTATTCTCAATATTTTCGGCCTGCCTACAAAGCCGAATTTCCAACAATTAAAGAATCCTTCAGAGGAAATAACTATGCATTTTGCAACGTGTGCGTGTGTGACTTCATAATAAGTCACGGTGGAAGAAGCGACATTGTGAAGCATGTTAAGGCTAAAAGGCATGAATTTAATGCTTCGGCTTCGACAACGTCAAAGAAAGTGGATGATTTTTTTTCAAATTCGGCTACAAATTCGGATGCCGATGTCATTTTGGCAGAGTGTTTGTTTACTGCATTCCTCATCGAACACAACGTGCCGCTAAGCGCTGCCGATCACGCCGGTCAACTTTTCTTACGGATGTTTCCCAACTCCAAGATTGCTCAGAAATATGCTTGTGCTCGCACGAAAACATCTTCTATTGTGAACGAAATTGCTTGCGATGCACAAAGTAAAACGATAGCTGCACTCCAGAATTCAGCATTTTCGGTGTCAATCGATGGCAGCAACGACAGCGATTGGAAGCTTTACCCCATCGTTGTCACATATTTCTGTGATGTTTCTAATGAAATGAAAACTCATCTTTTGCATCTTCCATTGTTAAATGGAGACGCTACGGGGTAAAATATTGCCTCCTTGGTAATTAATGAGTTGAAACAACTTAACATCCCAATATCAAACTGCATTTCATTTGGTGCAGATAATGCTCATGTCATGGTGGGTGACAAAAAGGGTGTAGCCTCTTTCCTCAAAAAAGAACAAAATGAATTAATTGTTATTGGATGCCCATGCCACTTAATTAATTTGGCAGCAGAAAAAGCTGCAGCTGCTTTACCATTAAATATTGACCAGCTTCTGATTGATGTGTTTTTCTATCTGGAAAAAAGTGTAAAAAGGAAAGAAAACCTAAAGAATTTCCAAGAACTGTGCTCTGGTGAAACGAGAAAAATTCTGAAACATGTATGCACGAGATGGTTATCCTTAGGCAGAGCGCTAGGAAGGTTTATTGAACAGTGGGATGCATTGCTAAAATATTTCCACGAAGAGACCAAAACGAAACCACAGATCCCATCAAATTTGTCGGCATATAAGATTCCGAAAACCAACTTTGCTTCTAATCAAAATGCTTTAAAAGGGAAAAGCCAACACACAGAATCAAACCCTTTAAAAAGAAAATGCTTAGAAGACTCCTCAAAGGTCAACTTTGTTAAAGAAGTTGAAGGGAAGAAGAAACAGTCTTCTATTAGCCGGGAGGAAAGGATTTTCTATCTTCTTTCTTCGGATTTGAACAAAGCATATTGTAGTTTTGTGTTAAGTACCATTAAGATTTTTGAAAGTGTAAATACCCTTCTACAATCAGCTTCGCCAAAATCTCCCCTGCTTATCCAAATTCTTAATGATCTTTTGAAAGAACTTTATACTAAGTTTGTAAAACCGTCCGTTGTGAAAAACAGTGTGTTGATTCGTGTTGCCTATAATAGTTTGGCAAATCAAAAGGATGACAATGATCTTATAATTGGAAATCAAACCAGGGAACTTGTAAATTCTTTGAAAGATCATGAGAAAAAAGAATTTTTTCAATGTGTTAGAAAGTACTTTTCCTCAGCCTGTGATTACATTGTAAGGAAGTTTCCTTTGCAAAATGAAGTTCTTTTAAATGCTGAAGTGGAAAATTTGAAACAAATTGAAAATTCATCTTTTGAAAAGATTTGTTTTTTTATTGATAAATTTCTATTTTTGTTAACAATTAAAGAAAAGGAATGCCATAATGATGCTTTAGATGAACTACAGAACCAATTTTCTGCTGCACAGTTTGAAGACTTTGCCAGTTCTGGAGAAGATAGACCTGATGTCTCCTTTGGTACCTTAAAAAGAGCTGATGGAACACCAAAATATGATAGACTAGCAAGAGTTTTATGTGCTATTCTCGTAATTCCACACATTAATCCTGAATGCGAGAGAGTCTTCAGTGTTGTGAAGAAAAACAAAACTATGTTTCGCTCTTCAATTTCACCAAAAACTCTAGAAAACATTTTAATTGCTAAATGTTATGAGGAAACTAATTGTTATGACAGGAAATTTTCCAAAGAATTTTTGGCTAAAGCCAAAAAATGCACTCTAAAAATTCATTGCAATAATTTTTTGTGTAACATTAAGTTCTTGTTTTATGTTTCCTAATAAATTTTTTAGTTACTACTTAATTGAGATTTACTAATGTAAGTACGATTTTCTTTTTTCTATTTGTATAAATTGTTATTTTTTTAATATCAAAGCATGATATTAATTCTTAGTGTTCTTCTGAATTTTGGAGAAATCTTCTGAATTTTTATCTTTAGAGGTTGGCAGGTATGCCTTTATAATTATTGCCAAATAAATTTTCCAAAATGTCTCCGGTCATGTTATCAAATAATACTAATAATAAATATTCACATTTGAAAAAGTAGTACTAGGAATACTAAATTTTAAATTTCCATTGATTTAAATAAGTTTTTATAATCCTGAAAGTTCTAATAGATACAATAGTTAATTATGCAATTAAAATTTATATAATATTTTCATTCTAAATAGCACCATCTCTGATTATCACAAGGAATTTTGATAATATATTTTATTAGTATTATGCTAAAAGTAAATTTTGTTTCTAAACTGTGCCATTTAACAAATCAAAACAAAATTGCAGTGTAATATATTGTTTTATAAAACTACTAAAATGTAATACTTTAAAATGCACTAAAATTGTGCATTAGAATTCTAAATATAAGGTAATTTTATCATTTATATAGCTATGTTAAATATGTTAGATGGTACGTATATGATTATCTTTCTTGATTTATTTTTCCATTCAGCTAATTTATTCGAGCATGTTAATTTAAAATAAAGGTAGAAAAGAAAAAGAAGAAATCATCAAAAATTTTTTAAATCTTTGTAATATCATTATGTTTTGCATGATAAAATTTTCTTATTCTTCACTGCATGTCAATATAAAAATGTATGATGTGTAAAGATAGAGCAATTTCAAGTATGCTCCTCAATATGTAATATGAGCTGTTCCATGTGTTGTAGTGACTGTGGCTTCATTTAAGCAGTGCAGCTTATCAAACCTAAGTTCATTCAAGAAGTTGACTGAGTTTCAATGAAACTGCATCAGTGATTAATTTCTTGGTTATTTATACTAGTTTTTATGCTTTTTTTTTTTTTCTATCTGCTCACTATCCTGTGTATGTTATGTTTAAAAATATTAGTTTCCTTAAAATGTCTTTGCTGGTGAATTCTGGCATTCTGATGTTTATTGCAATTTTTAATTATAGGATTTATACAAGGACCATATTGATGTACAATGTAAAAATTGTTTACTGTTACTGTTGCAAGAGCATTCAACATATTTAATTAGGGACATTAATTTGTAAGTGCTATTTTTGTTTTTTGTGGTAAACTTAATCATAAAAAGAATAATGTTTTGAAATTTATTTAGGAATTTCTAACACTGATACATGTATATGCCATTTTTATAATTGGTAATATTGATAAGCCCTATTTTATAACACTATTTATAAAATTATTTATCAATCTGTTTAATTAAAATATGCTAACGGCCAAAATTTTGTTTAAGATTACTGCTGTTTCTCTTTCCTCCTTCCTGTTAACTCATCCTGAAACTTTATTTTCTTTTGGCTTACTACCCTTTTTCGGAGTATTTTTTTTGCCCCAAGTATATATTTCCAAAAATTATATCCTGACAAAAAAAATCACAGAGGTGCTCTATTCTCTGATAGGCTAAACATGGGGGAAAAAAAAGAGGGGCTACTTTCTAATTATCTGCACCCTCCCTCCAAAAAGTCTTTAACGCACTGGGGACTTATTTTTCGCCAAGCTAATATGCTAAAAGCAACAGCCATTTTGAAAATGGTGATGAAACAGATAATTGCATATGCTGTTGTTTCTTATTTACACAGCTGCTTGTCTTTGTTTAAAAAGAAACAGAAAATCGCGCAAATTTGACATTGCACACAAATTTCAATCCAGAAGTACAGCTTCATAGAAAGCAAGTTTGTATATTTTTGACTGTTGGACACCATATTTGTGAAGAAATGCGATGCTTTTTCTTTTTTCCCCCATCAGCCAACAAACTCCACAGTCCTATTACAATTCCTTACTTGAAAAAAAAAAAAAAAAACATTAAAAGCTGCATTTATCTGCTGTACACATACCTGGGTTACCATATAAATATGTTTTGCCTCTATTATGTGTTGCCTATTTTGGCAACATAGAGCATTGCCTCATGTATACTTTTTGGAGTGAAGTGGATGGTCAGAAAGAACCAAAAAGTGCATAAACAGCATTTATCATCCATTCAATGTGGTAAATATGCAAGATGTGTTTCTGTTATTACATGTGTACTAAGAATAGATCCTACAATAAACCTGGCGAATTCTCGCACAGGCGTAAATGAATTACCAGCACAGAAAAAGGGTGAAAAGTAACCCTTTGTTAATTCAAAGTTTAACAGAAAGGCATAATCTTCATGCATTACAAAAACACCATCAACTTGCGGTGAAACTCAAGTGTTGAATATAAATTCGAGTCGAATCTAAAATAAAATAGTGCTGGATTAAAACGTTAAATTACGCCTAACAGGTTGACTCACAAAAACCTAAGTGGCGTGACGATAATTCAAAATGGCCAAGAGGCTTACTAGTGTAACAGCGAGATAGCAATGAAATGTGCGCTGGCTAGCAAAAACATGCTGTGAATAAACTCAGATATTCACCCATTTAAATATTCACTTCATTTAACTTTAAATTTACATGCTGGCAAGAAAATACTAGGGGAAGTTGAGAAGTTCAGGAAAGGTATCAAACTTAAAATAAATTTGTTATGCAAAATAAGGGAAACTTTACGAGTATTGGCACAAACGTATGACTTTATCTTCTATGTACTCTGTTTTCAGAGACTTATCATTCTGCAAAACTGTTTAATTTATCTTTAACATTTAATCATTGTATTACTGATTAACAAACTGAATGATTTAAAAGCAGTAAACACACTTTTTAATCATTTAAATTCTCATTAGCTTAATTATGTATGTAACTCACACAAATTGAAATACATTTAATTTAAATCATATCCAACTCATAGTTTGCAACTGAAAAGTTGAATTTTTGTAGTAATGTTTCTAATGCCATGTATCATATAACTAATATTCTCTTATTCTAACTTTTACTATGTCTTACATTTGAAATTTTTTTAAAAATTTTTTTCAGGGAGGGGTTGTATTAGCTTTAAAACTGCTTTGAAACTTCAAGCTTTTAAATTGCATAAATAGAGTCGGGAAAATAAAAAGAATATTATTATTTGACTAAGCTTAGTTATGTTAATGTCAACAATTAGGGAAGCAAACACTTTTAGGTAAGGATTCATGCACATTTTAAAAAATCACTAATAAAGATTTATGGTTATTTGTGTTGAAGATTTGATTGTCAACAATTAACCAAATACAGCTTAAATTTCAGACATTGAAAAGTTCATTGAAGTTTCTTAGACTTCTTTTAATTTCTTAAAAGGATAGCATTATTTTCAATGTTCTCCTATTGAGAATTATACTGATGATTTAAATGAGAAATGTTGATGTGCATTGTGGTAATTAGTCATGGAAGCAATAATGAAGCATGCCATGCTCCCCACTGTGTTGCATATGAATATGGCTACCCCAAAGATAAGTTTTAAGAGGAGCAAATAAGCAGTCATATCTATCTTGAGGTATGCATTTTTAGTCTTAAATAAAGATATATATATATATATATATATATATTTTGGGGGGGTTTTCCATCCCCGAACCTATGACAGATATAATTATGCAGTTTCTCAGCCTTCTCCAGATACTGGGTCATTGGTTTAGTATTTGCTTATGAAATCAGACCCTAATAAATTCTTATAGAGAGCTCAGAAGTGAATTAATAAACTGTTCAGAAGAATCCTCCTGTCAAGTTATCTACCAGTTTTAAACTGGAGAGAAATTTGGCTCTTGAAAAAATTTTCTTAGGAACATGAGACATCAAGTGGATTCCTTAAATGTTCCTGATAACTTAATGTTAGACTTATTCCTTCAACATTGCCTTTATCCGTTCAGTTTATTTTGACTACAATTTCCGCTGCTTTAGATAAGGTGGCAAAAAATTGCTGATAGAATCTTAGAAGTAAATTCCATGCATTAGAGACTTTTGTTGTTTCTCATAGAGATGCTCAATCCATTGAAGATAAATTATTTAGAGAAGTTAAACAAATGTATTAATTGTATTTCTTCTTCTCATAACCATTCATTTTATCGTGGAGATCACAGTAAAACCCAGGAAACTTGTAGCTAGGGTTTTCAGCACCGAGGTACAAATGAAAATTTTGCACCTCCTCCTGTTTATCAAAAATGGAAAACATGTAATTCTGAAATTTTGTAACAGCAATTTGGCACACACTGGATGCTGTGCCTGGGGACAGATGTTCTCCCTTGCCCCCTCTAGCTATTCCTTTGTCAGGAAAGTATTAGTTCCAAAAAGAGAGATTATTCTATTTGCTGGTATCATTGTGCACATGTTCAGGTAGGGAAACAAAACTAGAAAGGATTTATTCATGGCCTCAAATTTTACATCTCTTGTTCATTTGGGACTGAGAACAAGTGTTTCATTCATAGTTCATCTTGGCTGTAACTATTCTTTCTTTCTGTAAACAGTTCTTAAAAGTGAAATTTTCCCTAATTAACACTCGTTGCTACTCATTCTTCAACTATTCATGTTTATTATCAAAAGCACTTTCTCTGGATTTCGGATAAAGGTGGCAATTTACTGGAATTTTCTAATAGCAAACATTAGTATACCCATTCTTGGGGTAGACTTTTTGCTTTACTGCCTGATCTTCACAGTAAATGTCTCAAAGGTTTAAAAATGCAGTTTTGAACTGTAGATTATATGAAAAATGCAGATATTTATTCAGTAAAATCTATTTTTAGTTATACACTTCATCGCAAAATATTAAAAGAATTTCTTTCTGTTACCAAATTACTAGATCCTAACCAGTAGCATAACTAGGTGGTAAAAGGGGAACTTCTGTCCCTGGGTGCAGCATCCAGGGGGCACTAGATTAATGTTTCCTATTGCATTTTAGGAAACAGGAGGGGATATGAAATCTTCAGTTGTCCCTGGGTTCTGAAAACTCAGCTACACCTCTAATCCTAGCCAATTTGTTTAAGATAACACTGTTCATTACATTATAATTAAAGGTTCTCTTGTGGTAGTAAAATCTCCTTGGTTAGTTTTTGGATCACTTAAAAATAGCAAAACAAGAATTTCAAATTACGATGCAAGTGGAGCTTTTGAGACTTCTAAAAAGCAATTATGTTTTCTCTCTGTACGGTTGCCAAAAAAAAAAAAAAGAGAGAGAGAGAGAGAACACTGGAATGGAGATCCGTAGGTCATTATCATACACTGAATGCTCAAACAATAAAAAACAAATATCCCATTCCTTGCATATACGATTTTTTAATGCTACATTGCACAGTACTAAAATTATTAGTCCTGCTAACTTCACTGAGGCGTACCATCAAATACTCATCACTTCTGATGATATTCATAAGTCTGCCATATGTACCCCATTCAGTTCATTTGAAAGTATCCTTATGGAATGCATTCATGGCTTTTCAACATTTTATAGATACGTAAGTCTTTCAAGATTTAGAAGATGTTGTATTTTTGCTGATGACTTACTCATACTTTTTAAAATTCTGAGAAGCATTGTAGGTAACTGAAAGCCTTATTTTTAAAACTTCAGAAATGGGGACTTTGCATAAGTGTTTCAAAATGCACTTTTGGTCACTCATCTATTGATATCTTGGGTTTTCATTTTCCTGAAAATGAAATTGAACCTCTTTCTGACAAGTTATTTTAGATTTTCCTCAATCAGCTGCTTTTACTCAAATTCCAGGAGTTTTTGATCATGTTTAATTTTTACAAATATTTCATAACTAAAGCAACATGTAGTCCTTCTTTAATAAAACTGTTTGAAGGACAAATCAAGGAAATTAAATCTCATTTTCATGTTTGGAATTTCTTTGACCAGCTAAATTAGAACAATTTGTTCCCAAAAATGTCATTGTTCAGGCTTTTGAGGCACCCAATTTCAAGATGTTGCAGTTGGCAGTGCTCTTCTACTGTTTCCTAAGAAGCATTGGAACTTACTGCATTTTTCTCTATGAAGCTCAATAAAAGTCAGCAGAAATCTTTAATAGCTGTCGAAGGGCAAGAATTTTTAAATTTATGTGAATCAGAAACCAATAATGTACACTTTTAAGCAGAACCTCCCACAAATGTTCACCTTGGCAATTATGCTGTATAGATTTCATTACCCAGTATTTTACTGACGTTGGGCATGTGCAAGGTTCTAGGAATGTAATTGTTCTTTCAAGAACAGAAATTGAAAGGAAATATCTATTTATTATAGAATTCATCACTGTGATTCTTTAATGCTATTTCTGGAGTTTAAGAAATTCTTCAATTTTCTAAAGCTTAATAATATGATCTAGAAATCAAAAACCTTCACCAAAACAGTGCATCATCTTTGAAGCTGAAATTTAAGCCTTGCCAGTGTTCTTATGGTAGTATTTTTTGTGATATCTCTACTGACTTTCCTTGCCCTTTTGTTCTGAATTCCTTTCACAGACTCATCATTAATCATCTGCATACTCACTCACCTCCAGAAATTGCAGCTACTAAAAAACTCATTAGTTCTTGTTATGTATATCCCGATATGAAATGTTATACCAAAGCTGGAAGTAAATCTTGCCAGAGATAAAAAATACACACTGAAGTACCCATAGATGCATTCTTTTTCTTCCTCATGCATGCTTTTCACATATCCACATGAATATTATTTTCCTGATACCATCCTCAGAAGGTAACATGTGCTTTTTAAACTGATAAATAGGTTCCCCAGATGCCCTGAAGTCATATCTATCTCGATATGAAAACTAAAACTATTTGCAGACCTGTTTTCAACATACAAATCTCTCATTGTGGCTGGCCATCGGTCATAAAAACAGACCAAGATTTTCAAGTGATATCTACAATGTTTGTTGTGTTTACATGCCTTTTGGTTGCAAACAGAATCAAATGCTGGCCTACCATTAAATGACAAATAACATGGTCGAACATTTTCATCAGCTTTTAAAATCCTCTTTAAAGCTTCACAAGATTAACTATTGGTTTGAAATAATTCCAGTTGTTCTGCTTAGTATTGAGATGGCCATCAAGGAAGGTTTCTATATCTCTTGCACAGAACTGGCATGCACACAACTCTCAGGCTGCATAATAATATGATAACAACATCTAAAATTTTGCCATATGATACTCCATTCATCAATAATCTTCACGACAGAATGCAACAATTCAATAATGACATCAGTACATTGTCTTGATAAGTATTATACAAGTTCTACATTGACTCTTTGAAATCCAAACCCTTTGCTAACTTCTATCCGTAAAATACCGAACCGCCCGAAATACTTTTCACAGCAATTTCTTCCCCTCCCCATCTATTAACGCAGAAATACGTGTGAAAATTTCGAATGGCATCCTTTCTATGCTCTAGCAAAGATTTCAATAGCCTTTGACCCCATTCTTTATAAACCTATTCTGAAGGTCTTAAAATGAAATCAGAGAATCTAAAACGAAATGTCACATGCAACCTAAAGATAAGAAACCACAGTTAAACCTCTTAGGACAAGCTGTCTGCATTAAACTGATACAATGCATTTGGGAAAACTGCGCCTGCTATTGTATACCTTAGGGGGAGGGAAGAAAACAAGATCGCAATCTTGGCCGTTTTTGGGCAGTTGCGGTCATCTAAGTGAAGGGCAGTTTGATCATGAAAGAGTTAAAACCATTTGCACATCAATAGTTAAGTATTGATCCAGTAAAACCACCCCTGTGCTGGCCATGTTCAGGTCCACACCAGGAGAGACAAAACTTTAAAAATTGACATGGGCGTAGCTAGGATCAGTGCTAGCGGGATGCAAATGACCTTAGACCTAGAAAATGAAACTATGATATGACACGAATTAGTCAGTGGTAGAGTGGATAAAATTTCTGAGCACCTGTAATTTGATTTGAAAGCGAATTAATTGGTTGGCTGCATGATTGTTTTTGTGGGTTTTTTTCCCTCATGTATTATAAATTGTGTATGAGCCAGTTTACCTCAGAAAATTCTCCTCTAAGGCAGCTTTTTTATACTACAACAATTTTTCTGCTATCTGAACTAAATCATTCTAAAACTTATTTTTCTGTTTCTTGTTTCTTGAACAAGCTTTCGATACGCACTTAACATACACAGCTTATTTAAGCGATTTTCTGCCATTGTAGAGTGCAACCAAGTTTTTATTCTCAGCATTCAATAGTACACATAGTACATGGTTGAGACAAAGATATAAGAAGGGCGTGTTTCGTTTCTGAGAAGAAAATTGTCTCTTCTTTTATCAAATTTTCCATAGGTAACTCCTTCATGTTGTTGATCTGTAGTTTCTTCATTTTCCAGAAATTATACCAGAGTTCTCTCTCACCTTCAAAATTTTTCAAATTGTAAAAATCGTGAAAGCACTCCACATTTTTAGTAAATCCTTCCACTGACATCTTTAACATAGCCACAGGATGTAATAACAACAAAGAAAATGCTGGTAAATAATTGGTGGAAAATCTTTCTTCCAGTGATAGTATTAAGGAATCCAGATAAGGGGTAATAAGAGACTTTTTCCAGAATTCATTGGGTGTAAATGCTAGAGAATTTGAGTGATGTTTTTGCAGTTTTACAATTCTCGGTGCTTGCAATTCAGTGCCAGTGCTCTCAGCCACAGCACTTGCGAAAGACTGAATTTCCTGGCATAAAACATTTGTTACTCTACGACATTCTTTTACAAGCATTAAAATTCTGCTTATGTGGTCTACACATTCAGCATATTTAAATATTTGGACTGTAAAATATTAGCCACAAGTTCTAGCAGAGCCGAATATTATTAGTCCTATGCACATGATAAATTCAGATTTTGTCGCAGCACAATTTAATTGGAAAGCAGTTTTCCTGGTAAAGATGCATTACCTTCTTCTGTTAACTTTTCCAGTCCCTGTACTGTGTTTACAAAATGCTCTTTAAATATACTACTGTATTTCTGAGACCATTGGGTGTTGCATAAGTTTAGAATAGTTACTATATATCTTCTTTGTAGAACAGATTCACAAAAAAAAGTTTACTTGACTTCCTGTACAGTAGTTCAAATTGCTCACAACTAAATTTAGTTTATGACTAGCACAACGGAAAAACAAGGCTTTTTATTCTTCTTTTGCAAGATCATCTGCACGCCACTAGTATTCCCTGCCATGGTTGAACATCCGTCATAACCCTGTCTAACACGTTTATTTGGATCAAAACCTTCCCTTTTCAGAAAATGTCTAATTCATTTGTTACAATATGAGCATCCATTGCATTTAGTTCAATAAGTCTTAGGAATTCTTCCCAGACAGCCATCCTTTCTTCATAAAAAAATTAAATACCAATTGACAATTGCTCCTTCCGAGATATATCACTTGTTTCGTCTGCCATTATGCTGTAAGCAGAAGCTTTTCTTCTACTATAGTGTCTGACACCAATCCACACAAACTGCACAATTCGCTTTAGATTTGATGTGACATATAAGTGGCATTTTTACTACCTTTTTTGAAATGTCTGCAAATTTTTATCTCCTACTTCAATTCTTGGACGAATCAGGGCCAGATAATTTCCTTCCTGTTTCGTTACCCCTTAGAGAGAGGTCATGGGCTCCACAAAATATGATTGTGGAAATTATTGATGCTATTACGTTTTGATTTTCTTCCATTACTTTTTTTGTGGCCAGAAACTAGTCTAACATTTACAGGCTCATTTTCTAGAAAATCCTTGGCAGCGATTACTGATGCTTTGTGCCACTGATTTGAAAAGGGAATTTACAAGCTTCATGCATGACATGATAACACGTGAATGGCTTAATAATGAAGAAGCCCAAAACGCCTTTCACTGATGAAGAAGCAGGCGGGAAAAGAACACAGTACAAGCATAATGCTCCTTTTACACTTTTTGAATATGCGAGCCAAAGAGCATAAGTCTTTAGCCACTCATGCCTAAACTTTCTTCTGGAATGGATAGCATCTGCTGAAAAATCATAATTTTCATCAGGTGTCCAACAACATTTTAATACTCTCTTTAGATCTGTAGCCATTAATGACAAACCCCCTACCTATCTTTCCAAATCATAGTTGCAACATTCCTTGATTGTGTCACTATTATGCGATGTAGATGGAAGCATGGCTTTACCTCAAGTGGTAGGAAAAGCATGCGTTTTCGTTAATTCTTCAGTTTCGCTTTTGCAAATGTCTTTTATTTTCTTTCTCTTCATTGCTGAAATATAATACCAAAATTAATTACCTGTTTGAAATCAATGTAAAAAATCATATAGGTTTTTCCAGTGTTAGACTTGATGAGCATTCATATCAAATTGTATTTATACAGCTAAAAGCATTCAGAAGTTATCATATAATATCCATGCACATACATATAGTTACTTATTTAATCAATAACATTCTCAAAAGAATTTTTTGATTTCTGCCGCCATACTAAAATTTAGATCTGAATAAAATTTTACAAGAAGGGCCTGTATAAGTTATCTCTCACATTTAAGTGAATGTTAGGTAGCCAACTTTCAATCAAAATGTTTAAAAAGCATTTTTATATATTCTAAAATCAATACTTTTTTCATTATAGTACTGTTATAAATGTAAATAAATTCTGGCTATGAATGAAATAGATAGCTTGCCTCTGTATAAGGAATTAGAAGTGCAAAATGTCCATGATACATATATTTAAATTCTTTTAATGGTTATTTATATTCAAATGATCGATGAAGATCGCTACGATGTTTAGAAAATTTAAGGAAATGCAAGTGAATTTTTCTAAATTAAGAAAAGTGGGAATGCTTGTTTATAGAAAACTCTTGGATTTACAACTAGACATCCTTTACTTATTTATATTGTTCAAGGTGAATGTAAGCAAAAGGATGTCTTGACACCAGGTGGGCCTTATTTGTATGAACAGTGAGAATCTTTGGAATTGGAAAAAGATTCAAGTTATTTGGGTTACAGATTCTACAGAAGACTGGGGGTGGGAACCTTAAAGAATAATATAAGATACAGAGAAAACACTTCGTTATATTGTTAGTTGAAGTAAAAAAAAAGAGTTGCATTCATTTAGGGGTGCAAGTGCACCCCCTGGCTATGCTTATGAAAATTGAATAAATGGCCTAAAATCTACCGTGTTTACCAACCATACAAAACCAGCCTATTTACTTTTGGACTTTGATTTGCCTGAACCCAAAACAGAGAATTAAAGATAGTTCAACACAGTTAGTCTGCTACTGAACTCTCTAGGACACAAACTAACACAAGATTGGGCTGACATGTTCACCTTCCAAAGACTCTTACTTCTTACATTACAATAAAAAAAATTACTTTTTTGTAGCGCATTTATTGTTCTTTCATTTCTATGTATGTTTATTGTAACCTTGTCATGTGTTCAGTCACATTTCGATCTTTTCTATTTCTGTACTTTAATTTTGTAATTAGGGGAAAATACTCGGCAGATAGATCCTCTGATATATGCCTTGCTGGGACTCACTCCTTGCTTCATCCCTCTTTATATTTGATATTGTTCCATTAAGTTATTATCAAAGGAACTGAGGGGAGGAAATGTGCATTTGTTAATTATGGAAGCAATAATGAAACATGCCTTGCCTCCTGTGTTGAATATGGCAGCTCTGAAGAGAAGATGAGAATAAATTAGAATTTAAAATGAGGTTATAATAATTTGTATAAATTTAATTTAAAATGAGAGATAAATGGAGGCTCATCTGTTGAAATGTGAGCATTTTTAGTCTTAAATAAAGATAAATCTTTTAATGTGCGAGAAGTCAGATTGAAGTCCTTGGTGAGTGTTGTGAAGAAATAAATTATGCATGACCACAGCATCATACAATATATTTTCTAACTTAAATAAAAACAAATGTTTTATTTTATTAATAACTGAAAGGTTATAAAAGGAACATGTTAAAAACAGTTCGTATTTAATTGTATTTTATACATGTCAAAAATACTCCTTATTTAACTTTGTGAGTGGTATTCTTAAGATGTGAGTGGTATTCTTAAAAAAGTAAAAATAAAACTTAAAAAATACCCTAATTTTCTAATCATGGCTTTGCTATTAGTTAAAATGAATTCTATGTGAATTTATATAATGAAAGCTGTGCATTTTTCTTTCTGTTTAAAATATAGTATTTTGAGTATTTATTTAAATATACCTTTATTTCCAGGCTTGTGCATGTTGTGGGATCCCTTACAAATTTATTTTGTGTTCTGGGGAAGGGATCTGAAAAAAGATTGCTAAAGAGTCCAATAATTATGACAATTACGTCAATTCTGTTAGCTTGGACATCAGTGAGTATTTGACAATTAAGTTTTGTATGCATGAATAAGATTATTTTATGCATGTGCAACAAAACCTGCACCATAACTGAGCATAATATCAAATTATTAATTATCACATATTTTACAGGAAGATGATATCTCTAAACCAATTTTAAATAGCAAGGCATTTTTCCTGAAGGTTATTTATGATACTACAGAAGATTTTGTTGTAATATCAACTGCTTGTAAATGTTTGGAAGAAGTTGAGATTTTCTATCCTGTAAGTAATTTACAAAATTTGCAGAGTTTTATGTAATTTTAGAGGATCAAGAATAACTTTAAATGACACAAACAATTTTTGTACCAGCTTTCATTGTGGCTCTGAAATATTAAGTTCCAAAGTGCTATAATATGTTTAATACAAATTAATAATGAATTGTGGGATTTAATAGTAAATTGTATGTGTTTATTACAAGTTAATAGTAAAGTGTGTGGTAACTTCTGGTGTTTTAATGACTTATTGGAACCTTAAAACATATTAGCTGGAGTACAACTGCAAGAATTGTACACAATGCTACTATGCTAACTGTGTTAGACAGACAGAGTTCAAAACTTGCTGATCATGCCAACATCAGGCGTTCAGGTTTGTTCTTATCAGGAGGTCTTTGTCTAAGCAAGCAGCAGCGGTGACATCAGCCAATCTCTGTTATGGATCTTGCTGATTATGATTTTACTTCTCAGTTTAACCTGTGCTGTTTGACATAAAATATGCTTGCTATTTACTAAACCTCTAGATATGAGTGTATGTGCCGAAAATGAGACGTAAAAGAAAAAATCAACATGAAACTGTTAGTAAATAGTAAACTAAATGCCACTGATTTTCTTTAAAATACGTCGAGTGCAAAATATTTAATATTAAATAGTTTTTATAAAATTGATTTTATTCTCAAATTTGTTTCATCATAATTATAATTATGTTTATTAAATTATATTTAATAATAATGGATTTTATTGGTCTGTTTATTCTTAGGTTGGCATTACAAAAATGAAGTTCAGGCACAGATAATATCTTTAATTGAATTTTTCAGTTCTCACTTGCTGATAGGTCCTTAATTGTTCTCATTAATGGTCCTTAAAAGTACTTAATTTTCATATAAAGAAATGTGAATGAATCCTGATAGATAAGTCCAAGCAATTTTCATTAGCTGTTCCAGTGATAATGTGGGATATCTACATGGTTGACATTTTAACAGGAGCTGAGACATTAAAGGAGGCTAAAAAAGTGCAATATTAATTTGCTGAAATGTTCAGAAAAGGAGGCATGAGCCTTCACAAGTGGTATAGCAATAATGATGAGCTTAATAATAGTAGTGAGTCAAATTACTCATTTTTAAAAACTGAAGAGACAAAACGTTAGGAGTCTATTGAAATCCCAAGGAAAATCATTTTTCATTTAAGGTGAAACACGAGGATGTAATTGTGAGCACTAGGAGAACTATATTGTCAACAATAGTGCATTTATTTGATCGATTGGAATTGCTAGGGCCTACTGTATCAAGAGCAAAGATATTTATGGAACAGTTGAAGTGAAGATAGTTTGGAATGGAGAGAAGATAGATTGGAATGACATTTTACCAGAAGAAACTGAAAAGAAGTGTTAAAGATTTATGAAGTCTTTATGTACAATAAATAGCATGAAGATTGAGAGATGCATCATAATAAAAGATGCAGTAACAACTGATTTGCATGGCTTCGTGGCAGCTCTGAATTGGTTTATGGGGCAGTAATATATGCTAAATCAGTTAATGCAAATGGTGAAATGAAGATAAAGATGATTGTGAGCAAATCCAGGTTTGTATTCATTAGGAAAGTCACTGTACCACATCTTGAGTTATGTGCTGTGGTTCTCTTAGTGAAACTAAAGAGAAGAGTGCAAATAGCATTAAAATTGAACATAACTTCTTTCTATTATTTGAGTGATTCAATGATTGTGTAGGTGGTTACACAAGGGTGTTTGTGGTTGTGGCCACAGAGTAACAACCATTGAAGAGATGTCATATGTTCATCACTGGAGACATGTTCCATCGAAATTTAATCCTGCGGATTTGATCTCATGCAGAGTAGAACCTGATGGACTTCTCTATAACCCGTGGTTTTGTGGACCTGAGTTCCTTACTATGCAAGAATATCCTAGCACAGATGTTTCAGATGCTGTGATCCAAAGCCTGTTCTAGTGAAATAAGTTATATTCATAAAATCGGGGGTAGTAAGTTCAAGGAGTCAGGTATATAATTTGCATCCATTCATTGATGAAGATGAATTGTTAAGAGTAGGTGGGAGGAAACAGAGTGATATAAATTATGATAAAAAATTCCCACCACTTCTACTATCCAATCATAAGTTAACTGAAATTGTAGTTGAATATTATCATGTAAAATATTTACCTATTGGACCTAATTCTTTATTATATTGTTGCGTACATATGGGTTCATAATGGATTGAATACACAAGTTGATAAAAAGTTAATAAAATTTATTTTCACAAGAAGTAAAACAAAATGCTGCAATATTTCCTCAGAGATATTCATACAATATCACTATATCTCACAACAGTTATATTTTAAACTACTAGAATATAAACAGAACTCAAATTCAAAATACAGAGAAAATAATTCAATCTCACAGCAAATTCACTACAGTCAATAACAGCACTAAATAAACAACTAAAACTGAGCTGAGATGTTTTAATCCGGCTTTTATAAGCTTTTTAATCAAACATGAGAGTATTCTCGTAAAATCTATTTTCTCGATTTTTCTGGATAGCAAAACAGTACAGTTACAAGGTATCTATTTATTAAATATTAAATGCATGCATTTTTGTATTTTTACTTTTCCTGCATAGCTTTCTCTTCAAATAAGTGTCATGCAGCATTGCACAAGGAAATAAAACAATTTTTATTACAATTCTACTAAAAATAGCTAAATAAATACAAAATCTGTAACAATATTTTATAAAGAAGGGACAATTTTTTAGTAATAATAAGGGGGAATTTGTGCAGAAAGATTGTGTATAAGTGTGTAATTTGCTTTTAGGCTAATCCTAAGTCAAGACAAAAATTAATGGGAACTTACCAAGGGATTGAATAGTTCAAAACTATCCATTCAGTATTGCTGGAGAAAATTTCTGGGGTCCTTTCTGTATTAAATATAAAAATCAGAGAAAGGGGATAGATATATAATAAAATTTATTTTTATCTGTTTCATAACCAAGGCCATACATTTGGAGTTGGTCATGGATTTGACTTCAGCTGCCTTCGTAGCTGTACTTAAGCAGTTTGTGTTCAGAAGAAGGAAGTGCAGTAAGCTGTGCACAGACAATGCAACAAATTTTGTAGGAGCAAATGTGCAGCTAAAAAAGATGTTCAAGCTGGCAAGTCAGCCAGATAACCTTTTTTCAAAATATATCAGTTCAGAGAACATTGACTAGCATTAATCCCCTTTTCAGGCTCCAAATTTCAGAGATCTCTGGGAGGCAGGTGTTAAATCTTTTAAATATTATTGGAAAAGAGTCTCAGATAGTGAAAAATTAACATATGAAGACTTTTTAACCTTAACTGTACAAACAGAGGAAATGTTAAACTCTAGACCTCTGGTTACATTGACTGCTGACATGGAGGATTTAAATGCACTAACCCAGTGGCAGTTCTTCTATTTGCGCACACAAATAGAAGATATATATGTCTTAGAGTGAACACAATTTATTTTGGGTCCCATATATATGTTCTTTCCCTTATACATGTGAACCCCCAAAAGAAATATGAAGAAATAAATTTATTAACAAATAAATAATGCTAAATATATTTCCAGACTTTTGTCAATTTCTTCCCCCCTTTTTAAATATGCTAATACATAGCTAAAATATTCTAATACTGTACTGCAGATTATTATAGCACGGAAGACTTGGTTTTTCCTTGATTGCACATGTGATTGAAAAAATGCCCTTTAACACCATTTTATGGGGACAGAGGAGCAGGAGGGGAAAGACATGGACGACACCATTCCATTCGCTCTTCTTCAGTGTGCAGGGGCTCATGTTGTTTGCAATTATCTCATCCAAATTTCCCTTGGTTTATATTTAGTTTGATAATTTGTTTTCCCATTTTCTTCTTATTTTTTTAATTGTCATTTTTTGATATATATATTTTTATGAGCTAGTGTAAACAGTAGATGGCACTTTGTAAAATCAGTGTGTCGGAATGAAAGCAATTACATTTTTTCAACATTGTCTTGGAAATGAACCTTATATGGGTGATGAAATGTAAGACTGTAGATTTCAAAAGGGAATTCAAATCCAATTCATATAAGAAATGGTCATGGATCAAGAAACCAGCTGTCCCCCCCCATGTCTCCTGTTTGCAAAACAGAACGTTGATTCAAGTTGGGTAAATTAAGGTATTGCTGATTCATCACATTTAACTCAGAAAATAAAAAAGCATGAATACACAACCACATTTAAACTCCTTCTTAGAATTTAACTTTAAAGGTGGATATTTACCAACAACTTGGTAGTGCATTTCGTTCAAATGTTAAAAGACACAACGAGAAAGTTAACCAAAAAAGTTATGCTCTAATATGAGTAAAAATTATTGATTGCATTCTGTTTTGTGGTGCATTTGAGCTTGCACTCTAAGTATATGAGGAATGTGAGGATTCATTAAATCTAGGAGTTTTCAGAAGTCTTATCAATTTCTCAGCAGAACTTGATTTATCTCATAAAGACCTTTTCATTTGTGCCACTATTATTAAAAGGATATTAAAAGAAATTCAAAATGATTTATTATACTGCATGTTCATTGTTTGTGAGAATCATATAAAAAATAAGATCTTAAAAGCATTGTAATAATAGTAAAGCATAGTAATTTCAGTAATAGCAGATGAAACTGCTGATGTGTTATCCACTTTCTAATTGGTTGTTGTTTTCCGATATGCTTTAACTAACAGAACAGACAACCATTTAAGAGATTCTGGGAATTTGCAAATCTACATGACCATCATGCGCTATCTGAAGTTGAATGTATCCAAGCAAGTTTGTCAAAAGTAGTAGACAAACCTGAAAAATTAATATTGCAGAATTATGACATTGCAACCCTGAGTGGTCATCATGCTGGTGTTCAAGTTTTTATTCAATGTACTACTAGAATGCACAATTTGTGCATTGCTACGCACATCAGCTCAGGTTGATTATTGGGCAAACATCCAATCAAAGTCAGAAAGCTCAAGTATTTTTTTCCAACCCGAGTTATATTATTAAATTTTCAAATAATGCGCAACAGAAAACTGCTGTTCTAGATTAAACTGTTAGAAAAGAATGCCTTATAGGTCAGGTACTAGATGGAATTTTAGGAGTCTAACCATCTGTACGGTGTATGAATATAGGGAGCAGTTATTGAATGCATGGAAAGAATAGAGTTAGCATTTAAACAAACTGTAGCAATAAATCAAGTAGGACCTATTCGCCTTATATGTTAGAACACTCGGAATTTGGGTTTTGTCTTATGGTGTTTCACAGTATTTTGCCACATGTTGATGTGTTATACAGCCAGCTTCAGAAAACACTTAACGTATCCAGCACTCATTAGAAAACGAGTAAATGTTTTCCAGCAGTCATTAAAGGAAAAAAGGATGAGAATGGACACAGTGACAGAAAAGATATTGGAATTATTTGAAACTTTAAGGAAAAGGAAGAGAGAAAATATTCATATAAATAGAACTAGAGTAGCTAAAGGTATATGCAATTTTATCATGAATCAAGTAAAAGAGAAATTGCCCCTCCCTTACTTCTTTGCTGTTTCTTTCCTCAAAGGTACAAAATTCCAGGAGTGTGAAGAAAAGTTTCTAAAATTCTTGATCAAAGGATTTTTTTTTTTTTTCATGTTATAGAAGGATCATCTGAAAACTGAACTGAGAGTAATTTACAGAAGATTATATTTCAGAAATATGACTGATGCCATTAGTCTTTTACAATTTATTATAGAAAACAAGTTACAGACTGCATTTTTGGAGACCTAGAAAGTGTTGCTATTTATTTATTTTAGTGACCACTACTGAAGCTCAAGCATATTTCTCAACTCTAAGAGACAATTTTAAGAAGCATTATGAATAAGGACAGACTAATTGCTGTAGCCATGCTGTAAGTCAAAAAGAAAAAGTGTAACAAGTGGCATACTTAAATTCAGTGAAGATTCAATTCAAAGATGTATTTCAATATTATGGATTTATTACATTCCAGTGTAAAAAATAAAATGTTACAATGTTTTTAGTAAAAGCGTTCTTTTAGTTGCATTGTTTTCATTTAACTTGTGAAAATGTAAATGTATTTTAACTTGTAAGTTATGTCATATCTGCATATTATTTTTTGAAATTTGTTCTGTGAACTTCCATTTAAATAACCCTTAAGCTGGCACTTCAGTAACCTCTTTCCACTTTCTCAATGGGAAGTCAATTACTTTTATAATTGAACCAGATTTAAAAACCACTTATGAGAACAGGCTTAAAGAATGGCAAAAAATAAATAAATTATTTCAGAACATTTGGCAAAAAAATTATATTTGGATTACCTAAGTTATTTACAACAAAGTTTGCATTGGAAATTCGGGAAAAACATTAAAATAGGAGATGTGATTGTTTTAATAAAGGATAATTAGCTTCCATGTGAATGGCACTTTGGAAGAATAACTGATATCTATCCTGGGAAAGACCAAAAAGTATGAGTTGTGAAAATAAATATTTCTACATGAAAATTCAAGAGGCCCATAACCAAATTATGTATTTCACTTTTAATGCTAATATAGTTATTTTATTGTGTGCTTAAAATTGTGTATGTCATTCATTATTACTGTAAAGTTTATTGTATAAGCAGTTTTTTGTTATTGTTTAAAAAACTCGGAATTTATGAATATTTAACCTTTATGTAACTTTAAAAAAATTTGTGTTTGTGACATGAATGTTTTGAAAGAATTGTAAGGCCTGGGGGCATGTTTGGGTATAACTTCATAATCGAAAGTTGCATGCACACCTTTTTGCTCAGAGTTTTTATGAAAAGAAATAAAAAGAGAGAGTGTGCCATGAACAATGAGCAAGAGTGCATGCTAATTAAAATCGAGGATCCTCAAGCGTGATCCATTGTAGTTCTAGGTAGTATAAAATGTTAGTGTTATACGTATAAATTAAATCAGATGTGCATCAGTTGAATAAGTGAATATAAATAAAAGGAATGGATGCAGTCAACTTGAGGATTTATTAATTTATATGTATGAGTAAGCTAATGACGTGACAATGATCAAAGATAGAATTTATTTTGGAAATAAATCAAACAGTGTTTGAAGCAAAATAAGCTCAGAATTGCCTGTTGTCAATAGATATCTGGAAATTTTTAAATTATTGCTGAAACATGAAAAAAAAATAAAAGACCAAATTACTTGAAGAATTGGATATTAAATTCCACTCCTATACTCTGCCTGAAGACAGAAACTCAAGAGAGTTGTAATATGTAATCTACTTATTGACTTGTAGACTGAAGAAGTAAAAGAAAAGCAGATTATTGACATCAAACAAAAGATTCAATGACACAGTGGTGAAGTCACAGAACTGCCATTATTCCTATTTATTCTACATAAAAATAGAAAATCTAAATAAATATTTAACAAAGTATCTTTGTGTAGTTTAAAAATTAAAACTGAAATCTGTAAGATATGGACAAAATCATCTTTTTTCCAGCTGTACAAATAAAAGCAAAGACTTCAGCTCACGTGTGCAAATTGTATACAAAAACACACTTTGAGTACCCAAGGATGTGAAAAGTTTCTTAAAGCTAAAGAAACCAAACCAAAACTGTATTCCAGTCATGCTGTAGTTAAAAAATCATATGCTCAAGCTCTCACCACTGGATTTAACTCGGAAGTTTTAAAAGAAGTTAAAGTTTTTGAAAATTTGACTGTACTAGTGGCATTTTTAAAAGACTCTATATTCATATTATTAATGCAACAGCTCAGACAAAACTCAAATCCAACTCAAGACACTTCTTCATCTCAAAAAGAAGTTAATGGATAAATGGACTTACTGAAAATTACAGAGGCCCACCAGCGGCCAAGCGTTAAAGTTGCTGAACAGTGGTAATTCAGTCCAAAGTTTGAATCCTGTGAATAGGCTGTTTGTGGTTTTTCTCATGTGTAAAGTGTATGTTAGCCAGTTTTCCTTTTGTAAGTCCTCCAGGAAGACACCCCTCTCCTTAGGCAGACAGCCTTCGAGGCTTTACCATCCACATAAACCAAACCATTTAAAATGACCTGTTTGATTAATAGTGTGGAATGCATTTAGCATCCTTAATAAAGTGACTGAACTTCAACTGAATATGATAATAGATATCACATTAATTTCTGAAACATACTGTTATGCCTAGTTGCAATATTAAAATACCAAACTATAGATTATACAGATGTGACAAACTAACCTATAGATGAGAAGGAGTTTCATCTACATCCAAGAAGATATTCTTTCTCAGTTACTTCCAGAAGATAAACCAATTATTTTAGCTGGTGATCTTAATACTAAGCACTCTGACTAGGGGTGCCAATGAACTAATAGTAATGGAAAGATCCTTCATGATTTTATTGTTAATTATCCTGTCAGTATTCATGCACCAGCCAAATATGCTTCTCATCCAAGCAGTCCCGAACATGCTGATATTCTTGAGTTATTTTTTACCACTACCACACACAACATGGGATTTGGAGATAAAACACGAACTTACTTCTGATCATATCCCTATTTTAGTTACACTAGGCACCTCTAAGTTTAAAGAAAATACAACTACTAAATTTACAGGCTGAAGACAATTTTACAATTTACTGTACAAGAACCCTCCATGCAGTAATGAATTAAAAAATTGTGAAGCGATTGACCTTGCAATTGATAGTTTTACTAATAGCACCCATACTGTTCTTAAGGGAGCTTCATACATCATTGTATTGCTAATAGATTGCTTTGTCACATCAGAGATCTTATTAGGCAGTGTATTAGAATTAGAAAATTATGGGATATTACATGATATCCAAATCTTAAAAGAGAACTCAACAGGCAAATTAAGAAAAATATTAAAGAATATAAAAATGACAAACGAGATTCTGATTCTTGATACTGCTAATGATTCCTTCATGTAGTAGACCTATCTATATGAATAGTAGAGCAATACACATGAAAAAAAAGTAACAGTCTTTGTAGGCCACCTTGAAAACTAATTTATGGCAAATACTTTACCTTGTGATACTAAGTTTGTATACAAAGTCTGTTACTTTGTAAGAGCCTGGTTAAATGTTCCTACTGCCAAAAACCAAATTCATTTTGCAACCCCTAATGAAACTGTCAATATCATTAAAAGATTAAAAATTGGAAGGTGAGAAGCATTAGGCTTTCGTAATATTTCTAATGTGGCAATCAAAAACTTACCAAAAAATATTTTTGCAGAATTTACTAGCATAATAAATGCCTGTGAATATTTCTTACTTCCCTGAAAAATGGAAATGTGCGAAGCTCATCCTTTTACCTAAACCTTGTAAAGACACAACCAGGCCAAATGGTTATTGGCCAGTGAGCCTATTATCATTCTTAGGAAAAATTTTTGAAAGAATCATTCTCTGTAAAATGGAACCATAGCTTGCACTTCTATAACCTGAACAGTTTGGCTTCTGAAAAAGTTTTTCTAGTACTGAACAATTAGTAAGATCTGTTGAGTTTGCTATTGCAGTTCTTCGTAATCATCAAAATATTGCCTTACTCATACTGGATGTGTCGAAAGCTTTCGATTGTGCATACCTTGAGGGGCTAGTTTACAAATTAATAAATATGAATTTCCATTGAGAAATTATACTTATGTCCTTTCTTACAAATAGGAAATTTACAGTTACCATTGTTAAAGTACAACCAGATTGTAAGAAATCAGGGCTGGAGCTCCAAAGGGCCTCCATTATCTACTTCTTATATGTGGTAGACTTTACCAGACCAGTAAACTACACAAATTATTTAATGGGCTTTTTTGCTGATACACTGCCTTTGCAGTCAAATCAGCAAATGCAAATCATGCCATCTGAAAACTCCAAGAGTTGTTGCCAATGATTGAAGACTCGTGCACAAAATGGAGAATATTCATCAATGCCCAAAAATCTGATAATTATTCGTAAAAGCATATGAATATTTTTCCTTAGAAAAACCCGACTCTGTTTGATGAAATTATTCCAAAAGTTTGCAAAGCCAAGTATTGTGATGTCCTTTTCAATTGCAAATTTAACTAGAAGGATCCCATCAAAAATTTTAAGAAACAAGCCAGAAAAGTCATCAGCTGCCTTTTTACAATTATTGACAATCATTCCTAATTAGATTTAATAAAGAAATGTCTCATTTTTATCTTAAATGTGCAATAAGTCCATACTTATGTGTCACTTGCTTGAATTACTCACCATAAACGACCTGCTCAAACTCTAACAAAAGTAAATAGTAGTGAAAAGTAAATATCTGCATATCATTACTAATGTCGATTTCTACATGCACAATCATAGGCTGCACAAGAACCCCAATGAAGAAAGTATTCACACTCAACAAAATAAGTAGAAATTTCTACAAGAAAGCTGCTACTTGGAACCATCTCACAAATTTACACTTGTTTGAATATGAAGTAGTACAAGAGACAAAGAATTACGTCCTTAATTCTGTCACATCTCCTAAGTGACTTAAATTTCCCAACATAATTTCTGTAGTATGTATATTGTATATAATTATTTTCAATCATCACAGTAACTAGAACTATCGTTCATTTGGTGCTAGGTTCATACTTGGCAGGGATCGTACTGTACTGTCTCGTCTGCTCCTTGGTTCTAGGAATGTTAAATGGTTAGGTATCGAAGATTGTCCTTAGGGGTTTGGCTCCTCTTGGTCAACAATGAGGGACAGTCTTTAACATTGATCATCCTTTATGTTAGCAGCTGCTTGCAGGCTCCCTTGACTTGCATTTCATAACCCCTGACTATACGCAATTTTGTCCCCCTGGGTTGACCATGGGAGCTAATAATCCGTAGATTGCCTCAAGGAGTTGGGACATCGTAATTGTGTAGGGGTTTCTCTAAACCTGAGTCTGGGAGTTCCTTCTCCCTAGTGGTCTCTTCTGAATCTTTTGTTTGTATTTAGTGTATCCATTTTTATCTGTATTATGAATTTCAACTCATATTTCAATCTTTTAGAACTCTGATTTTATTATTAAAACCTAGGAGAAAATGTTCTGTCATCTCACATTTATTAAATTTTCTCTTTTGGGAATCTCACTTGATGTATTTTTATGTGACGTGCAATTAGAACAATATTGTTCTTGAGGCATTGCAAAATTTGCAATATCACAGGATAATATTACAGATACTGATACATTTCTCTATTTTTACTGTCTGATTTATAGTTTTTACTGTACAGTTACTTACAGATTTCTCTGTTTTTACTGTTAAAGTTTTTTCTTTACAGATATTGATACAGTCTCAAAATGACTTCAGTTTATTGAGATATACTTGTGAGCTTTGCTTTGTTGATGTACTTTTCATTGCATTGCTCTCAGTAGTTTGAATTGGCAACTACTGATTGTGCTGTCTCATACTGAGAAGAGCTGTACAGATACTTTTGTTGAAAGCTCCAGACCTGTAAAATGTTTCTTTTGGAAAAATAAATTTTATCGAGCTATTATCAGTTCTATGTGCATTCAATCTATTACGAACTTGTACGCAGGCAACAATATCATATTCATTATTTTAAAACTGTTTAACCACAGAATGGGATTTCACTGTAAATTTAATATATTTTTACTTAAAAATATATATATGGAAGATTCTAGAAGCAAGTACATTTCATTGCTGTAGAGCAGGGGTCTACGGCAATTAAATGCTGCAGGAACTTTAAGAAAAGAATAATTGTAACAGTTTGAAAATTTTTTGATCAAATAATAATTAAAAAATTATGATGAGATATTTGTTAATGTTTTTCTTTTTTTTAACCATTACTCTTGCCAGTTATTTTTTTAAATGATAATTTCCCTTTTTTCTTGCATTAATATCAAGAATTATTTTTACTTGCAGGGAATACTGAAATCTGAAGTTAAAGATATAATAGCTGCTTGTGAGCGACATACGTCTCCAGCTTTCCAGAGTTATAGTCTTTTAATTTGTACTATCATCCGAAATATGATTTGTACAAAAAATTTATATAATAAGTAAGTTTTTATATTAAAATCTCAAAAAGGAGGGAGGGGGATAAATTAGGTTTTTCTTGGTTTTACCAGTGAATAGTGATTAAGAGCGAAGCTCAACAACATTCATCACTAAACAATGTAACAAACTCAGAAGCAAGTAATAAGAATACTGAAATAATTTTTGTTTGTAAGAAATCGTAAGAAGCGTTTTGATCAATTGTAAAACTGACAGGTACCGTAAATTATACTACATGTAGTATATGCCAGCAGTTGCCATCTGAAAGAAGATTTTATATGAAACTAAGTTTTATATAAAATTCTAGATAATATTACATTGTCAAAATAGTTTTATACAGAAGTATTCGTATAATGACATGTATTCACTTTTTAGAAAAATCTCTGAGTGTTGTACTGTATCTTATAACTATATGTTTAATTTTAAATGTTTATCTTGTTAGACTGATGAATTGTGATTATGTATAGTTTTGTGTTATTTTATGTGTTGTATAAACAAAAATACTTGTATTATAAGTATTTTATCATTGTGAAAATATCTACGCGTAAATGGTATATTCAGTAGTCTTACTTACTGATTCTCTGATAGAACTCAATCATAATCAAATCAATCTAATTTTTCCCAAATTAATTGATTAAAAAGAAATCAAATATTATTATGAAATCCTTTTTATTTGAAAAATAGATAACTTTGGGCTGTTATTCCACATAAGTATCTGAAGTGCTTATTATACAGTGAGGCAAGTTTTTATATTCATCCTACACTTTTGCTGCTGATTCATTATGAATTGCCATTGCAATTTTCTGAAACTGTTTCATTGTCAACAAAGCTTTTCCTAATAAATTTTTTAATTATCTCCCTGGCAACAAATACTCTGTAGCATATTGTGACATCCATGCAGAACTATCCATGGAAGCCACATCCGTGCATCAGAAATTTCAGTAAGAAATTTGAGAGCACCCATTCTCTAGTCCTTCACTATCCTTCATCGCTTCCTTATCATCAAGTCCTTCACTATCTTTTCACAAAATTAAGTTTGGATGGAAAGTGCTTTGATGATAAGAAGGAGCTTTAGCTAATTAATTGTATTTCTTCTAAACTAGACGACAATAGTCACAGTGGATTAATGTCAGAAGCATACTATGAGGATACGCAGAATTACTTTTTCCCTTTTTAGTACAAAGAATGTGTTAAATGATAGTAAAATTATTTAGTTTCAAAATAAAAAAGGTCTTATTCAAATAACTTGTTTTATTCTTCATTTATTTTAAAAATAGTACTACTTTCTGGGCATTCTATATCCATATTATTATTTTATGTTGAAACTTTATTGAAATTTTTTGTATTATAGGTTGTTTTGAAATATAAAAGATTGTTTGTTAATTTATTTTTTCTTTTACTCACAGGAAGATTTTACAAGATTCAGAGCTTAATATTGTAAGTTAGATTAATTGTGACTTTAAATATTTTATCTCAGTTGTTGGAGTTTAAAATATGTAAGAATAACTCTATCTTTATAACAAAATAAATTGTTTCTGTCAACAGTTTTGTTTTATAGCTCTCTGTATTTAAGTTATATTATACCTTCTTTGCTTGCTAAATTCTTTGCTTCATTGCTTCTTTGTTTGTGTTAAATTTGTAATGCTTTTGTCAATCAAACATTTTTTGGCAAAATTCACTAAAGTGGGCTTTGTAAACATTTCATTAAAAAATAAAAGTGACAACAGTATGTTTGATGATTACCCAGGGTGGAACTATAAATTATCAAAATTGACAGTTTTTCCTTTGTTGTTGCTATCTACTTTTTTTTCTCTAAAATCTTTAGGTTTGATTAGTTTTTAAGCTTGATCAGATGAGTGACATGAGCCAGTAATTTTTTTTAGAATATTTTCCTGAATCTTGATCCTAAAAGTGCAGACATTTTTGTCTTTAACTTTAAGCATAATACCATGTACATCTGTATAATGTTTGAACATTTTATTTAAAATTTTTAAACCAGAATTATGCAAGTCATTTAATTCCTAAGCTGGGTAACTTCCAATTATTCTCCCTTGAAAAGTCTATAATAATTCTAGAATGCAAACCAGATGAGGGGGAGGGAAAATCAATTGAAAGTGCTAGCAAGTATATGCTTTACACATTAAATTCAGAAATCCTGTGTACTTATCTGTGCAGCTTTGAGTATCCCCCTCCAACTGGTCCAGAACCTCACGAGTTGAGCTTACAGGTGTTAACAGTTATTTTAAACAAATTACCTAAAACAGATTTTAGTGCAAACAAAAGTGCATGCATGAAATGCACATTTTCCAAAGCTAAGCATAAGTATTGAAAAACAAACCTGCTTGTGCAGAAATTACACAGGTTAGTATTTTCTTCTTGACAGTCGTTTTTGAAAAGCAATTTCTGGACATTACACAAGTGCATATTATATATGTTTAACCAATTGGAACTCTTTGTGCGCTATTTAAAAATGTCTTCTCTTTTATCTTCAGAATGATCTGTATTTCCTGTATGGGTTGTTTTAATAAAAGTATGTATCTTATTCTAAGAAAAAATTTCGTAACTGGAAATATTTGTGTAGATCAACATTTGAGGTAATAGTCTGTATCCACCTCTTTTAAACAGTCTTTTCAATTTCAAATAAATTGTAATTTTGGCCTGAATATAAGATGGTTTCGCATCTTATACTTAGATATAAACACAGGATGATCTAAAGTTTTAAAAATGATTTGTTAGAAATAAAGAGGAATACAAGGCAGCCGAAAAAGTTCTTGCCGTTTCTGATATGACATTGGAAGAGTGAACTCCAGCATAAAAATAGTTACCAAACCTAGTGATGAAGTGGTTAGGATGGGAGTCGGGACATTGACCAAGAGTATAAAAGTGCATTGTAGCAGTACTTCAAACATAACTCACACAGCGACTGATTGAAATGTACGCATCAAAAGCGCTCATTCAGAGTTGTTTGCTGTATGATTTTAAAGCTGGTCTGTCAGCAGCAGAATCAAGTTGCAAAATTTGACAGACCTTTAGAGATGATGCCGTTAATGAACGAAATGCTAGGCAATGGTTCTAGAAGTTCAGGTCAGGGATCTTTATGTCTCTTAGTGATGCACCACTTAGCACTGGACGATGAGGCCCTGAGAGCAGCCATAGAGAATGACTGTAGTCAAACATGTGATGAGCTTGCTACACACTTCCAGGTATCTGATGAAACGATCAGACTCCATTTGCACCACGTAGGAAAAGCATACAAGCTGAGCAAGTGGGTACCCCACTCACTGTCCAATGCAAGCAAGCAACAGCGTGTCTCTGCCTGTTTGTCATTGCTTACTCAGCACTGCAATGCATCCATATTTGATCGAGTGCTCACCAGCGATGAAAAGTGGGTCCAGTATGACACACTCGGTGTTCCAGGGATTGGTTCACCAATCTCTGGAATGCTGTGCCTCACACTGCGAAAACTTCTTCGGTATCTGGTGGACTAGTCGCCAAATGGTGCACTATGAGCTCCTGCCAGTGAGCCAAACCATCATGGCAGGCCTGTACTCGCAGCAGTTAGAACTTGTGCATCGGGCACTGATGCATAAAGAGCCAGCATTAGTCAATCATAAGGATGTACTCCTCCTCCATGACAATGTGAGGCCGCATGTGGCTTGGAAGGCCAGGGATACCATCCAGCGACTGGACTGGGTGACACTACCTCATCCACCATATACCTCAGACCTCGTGCCAACAGACTACCACCTTTTCCATTCCCTCAACAACCATCTGCGTGAGAAATCCTTCAACAACTGGCCAGACCTTGAAAAGGCCCTCATGGAATTCTTTGTGTCCAATGCTCGTGAGTTTTACTGCGATGGCATTGCACAGTTAGTCACTCAGCAAAAGGCACTGGATGTTGATGGTGATTGAAGGATTATTTTTTAAATATTTTTCTTTTTTTATATATATAACAAATATGGTGGAGTTAAAAAAGCTCATACCTTACAATATTGTGGGTCTAGCTAATATTTCTAAAGCAAATTAAATTATAAAGCTAAATTACTTTTCATAAATTATTTTAATGTTTGTAGGAAGAAGACTGTGGGGAGGAAATTCATATTTTTTCTGTGGTGTCATATCTTCTTGACCTTCTTCCCGTGATGACATATACTGCAGCCTACAAAGTGTTGAAGGATCTAATTTGTATTGTGAAGAATTCCTCAGAACTCTTACCTACGGTAAGTCTTCACTCCTTTTAAAAATTGACCTGATGAGTATTATTATTATTAAAACAACACATAGATTCCAATCATTATCAGTTTTCTCTTTTACTTTTCAGTGATCATCTAAATGGCATAAATGTTTTTATTTGTTACCGCAGTTATGCATCCATTAACAGTTATTATTATCATAGTGTATGTTATCTTTTTTTTTGTCTATAAACCATTTGTATTTTCTAAACACACACACAAATATATATATGTCATAATTTTGATGCATAGTCAGAATCTGGCACTTTAAAAGCTGGCAGTCGTGATCTCAGAGTGGCAGGGCGTGAGGAAGAAGTTGATACCAAACAAATTTCAGCCAATTATCATCTTTATTTCCAGACACATTAGAATAATTCTTTGTAGACAATATATTATTTAATCATAACAAATACAATAATTTCTTATATACAATTTACACAGGTTAACGGGGGGGGACATCATTTTAGACTGACAACCAGAGCATAGAAGATAAGTATGGCGTAAGCTAGGGAAAGGAATGAAGAAGAAGAATAATGTAATTAACTTTCCAATGGTATTTATACTAGATAGATGCAATTGTAGAGACAAGCTATGATTTGTTAATATTAGTTTTAGTTGCCCTTTTCAAGTAGTAAGTTATTAAATTGACTAAAGCTTGTTTTCTTTGGGTAAAACGTCCATAATGAATGGTCCACTAACAAGTTAATTTTGGGATGTTTTTCTTTAATGACTTTTAAATTCCAGAGCTTAGTGTACACATACATAACGTAGGAAGATCTCGAATTTGAGAGAACTGGTGAATTTAGAGGGAGGGTACCAAATCTAGAATCGTTAATTTTGAGGTCACCAATTATTTTTAAAGCAGCTATTGTATTTTCTTATATCTTACATATATATATACACGATGGTCACACATTGTCCTATAAAACATTTATGATCTTAATTTCATCTTTTACAAAATATATTTAATAATTTAATTTAATAATATTTCTCTTATTTTCATTGATATAACTCATTTTGAAAATAAATAAAAGTTGGTTTAGGTTTATTGATTTTGAAAAATTATGTAAAATTAGTTCTGCCCTTAAAGTATGGAAACCTTTGCTTGCCCTTTTATTGTGTATGTCTATTTCAGTGTAATTAATATTTGTGTAACTTCATGTTAAAAATACAATTGAAAAGTATTCAGCATGCTAGTATAGCAAAATTCTATTTATTAATTTTAGCAGTAATTATAATTGGTATTGTAGTTAACCATGATAATGGTTAATATTAAGTGTTTGTATAATATCATGCAGCTGTTATGTCATTTTTTTAATTATAATTAATGATATTATTTATTTGAATTTTTAATTGGAAGTACTGGTTTCTGTTTACATATATTTATAAAAACAAATAATAATTATAATACTCGCTTAAAGTTTAAGCAAAGAACATTTTAGAAGAGGAGAGAACAAGAAAAAATTATTTTAAATTAGGACCCTCTGGTCTGTCTTCTAATGTAGCAACTGAAATACATGTAGAAACCACACAGGAGAAGGGTAAAAAGAATCCTTTATTGACTCTTTAAAATTCACAAAGTGTCGACCTGACACTAACACAGAAATCACCTCACTCGGCGGTAACTTAAATAACAAGAACTGAACTAAAAATTCGAAGATATTAACAAGTAGTATAATTATGCTACGGGGCTCAGAATGTCCTGTTTCCTAAAACAGCATCGAATATCTAGTGGCAGCAGCTGTTACGCCACGTTAATCAGCAATAAATGCATGGCAGAAGCTCATGTTACAAAATGTACAGTGTTCACCCAAACTCTCTAACTTCCCCTCTAGAACTCGGTATTTAAACTTTTTTGCCTCCAAGTAGAATTTGCATTATTTCACGTGCTCTACCAAATTTAAATATTCTAGCATTGACAATTAGGAGAAATGAAGGCTTATAGGAAAGTAAGCATAAAATTAAACATGTTAATTAAAATAAATATAAATCCTTACAGTTGCCTCTGCCAGAATTTAGTAGACTTAGATAAAGGTTCACAAAGACCTGGTTCAAACTGTTAAATTCTACAACTAACAGGCCCTGAGCCCCATTTACATACAAGTACTAAAGTTTAAATTATAACAGAAATAATTGCTTTTCCTCTTTTTGTTCCGCTGTACTTGCTTCATCATCCTTGTTCAATAGGGTATTCAGTATTGTCCTTCAGTCAAATGGAAGGAATAACTATGAATACATATTTCTATCGAGCAGTAAATAACACTTTACTTACACAATACATTAATTCTTTTATTGAGTTTCTAACCCTTTTGTATTTACCATAGCTTTTTTTAAGTTTACTGAACATTGCAGTTTTTACAGGTCACATTTATTCATTACACATTCATGCTTTAATTTAAACTTAATCACTTTTTGGCTCGCCATGATGTGTGGTGAAAATGCAAGTGCAATATGTCAAAGTGAACAAACGCTCCATCTAAATACACATTACTTGTTAGCACATAGCAACCTTCTTAGACACACCCTAAATCCAATTTTTAATTCTCCATGAGCTAATAAACATGAAAATTAACTAAAGTACCAGTGGAGAGTCCTACAAAACACATGCATACCAAATATTTTTTCCATATTCGGCTTAAACACATGCAAGCTTTCGCTCAAAATTGCATGATTTGACTTGGCTAACATTTCGTTTGAGTGAATTCCATTGAATTCCAGGTTTTTAGCACTAAATGCTTATTATATATGCTCTTTTGAGCTTTAAACCTTCATTAAAAGTATCATTTACTTTAACAGAACAGATATATTCACATTTTACTAACAAATACTTTTATAGTACAATAGAGAATAAAATGAAAATGTTACTTGAATGAATCCTTTTCTCGCCAACAGTGCAAACCTAAAAACAAATTTTCTTAAACAAGTACTAATATGAAGCTGTATGTATCAGGCCAGAACTTTCGCTGTTTTAACATATTTCGACAAACAAAAATTAACTCATATTTTTGTACATTAACATTACATCTGTAGAATACACTATAGCTTTGTGCTTTAGCCTAATAAAACTAAAATAACTTTAGTCCTCAACTGAGGCAAATTGACTGTACATAGTAACTTCGTATTTCAATATTCCATGTAACTTTACAAAACAGAAAAGATTTATTGAAAAAATTCTCTTGTCTTTGTTTTTTGTTGCTTGGTATTCAGCCATCATTTTGTTGCAGAAGTCCTTCCATGTGACATTGCTTACACTGGCAAATTTCAATCTCTGCTTTCTTTCCACTGGTTGAGGTTGGCCCTGCCTTTTTTCCTGTCTGAGCATCCTTCTTTTCGGCTTCAATGGCGTTGACAATGGCGTTGTCGTTTCCTTTTGCTGGCAGGTTCTTGGAGCATCAGTAGTTAAAGCTCTTGCCTGTAGACTCTTGGTTACTTCAGTCCTCACTGTGGGCCTTGAGCTTTGGGTGATCTTTTCTTCATATTGCCCACTGGTGGTTTGCATCATTGTTCCTTTGTGTCGCCCCCTTGCTGTATCTTCTACTTTCCTGCTGCGAGACCATATCAGAGTATGGCCATCTTTATTCATTGCTAGGGCCTTCCTTCTCAATGATGCTTCACCCTTGAACTCCCCCCTTTTTTCCTCTGGACCTTCCACATGTTGAGGGATTCTTTTCTCGAGAATTCTTGGTTTATGTGAGGCCTTATCTTCTGTTGGGTTTTGCTTTTCTTTGCTGGTGGTGATGGTGGGATGAAAGCCACCCTTGAGGATGCCGCCTCTTCTGATTCGGAAAACTAAAACCATTCAAAACATCCAAGTCCTTATGCTCATAGTAGTGCTTTAATTGATCCGAACTGGCCTTTATTCTTTCGCCCGAATTTGATGTAATATATATAACCGTACCAACAATCTTTTGTATAATGTATGGTCCTTCAAATTTATGGGCGACTTTTGATACAAAGTTCTCTGGTGCACTAGACAGAGTGCATTTTCTTTTTAGCACCTTATCCTCCACTTTAAAATCTGATTCACAGCGTCTTTTATCATAATATATTTTTTGCTGCTCTCTTGCTACATCAGAATTCTTCAAAGCTTTGTTGATCAGCTTTTGAATGTTGTGTTGTTTATATTCTGGTTCCCATTTTTGGATGAAAAATAGTTTGTCTAAAGGTGTCAAATTCTTCCTACTCAGAAATTATTAAGCGGGTGTTTTACCCATTGTATCATGCTTGGCAGTTTGTAAAGCATAGGCTAGTTTATCAATGAAGCCATTCCAACATTTATGATAATTTTTAACTTCTAATTATTTTAACAATGTTTTTATCAACTCTTTCCATGATGTTTGCCTGTGGTCTGTACACGACCATTTTCATATGCCATAGTCAAGCCCTTTATTCAAATTCTCAAAAATTCGTCTAACAAACTTTTTTCCATTATCACTTATTACTTTTAATGGTGCACCATATTTTAAAATATACCTATGTAAAAACGCATCTGCGACTATTTTATCTGATGCTCACTTTAACGGAATTATTTCTATCCACGTAGAAAAATGGTCAGCAATCATTAAATCACTTTGGAAAAAAGGGCCAAGAAGGTCTATTCCAAGAATTTCATTAGGAAAAGTTGCGCAAATACTATTTAGATACCTGGTTGGGTTTTAATTAACATCATTAATTACAGACATAAATTACAGGACCTGACATACGCTGTCACTACCTTTTGTTATTGCAGAAAATGCACCACCTCATGTACTCTATGCACCATTTTCCTCACCCCTAAGTGGCCAGCCGTTGGTGCATTCTGCAGTTCCTGCAAATGCTTTGCCGTAGTGTGGCTGGGATAACTGGCCTATATTCATGTTTTCCATTCATTGATTTAGTATAGAACAGCAGATTATCTGTGATTTCATAATTTTGGGCCCTATTTCTAATTGGAGAAAGTTGAAAATTATCTGGATCCATTAACCAATATAGATATTACCAAATTCTGGATCCTTTAGCAACTCAGCAATGATTGTCTCCCTGGAATCTAAAACTTTACAAGTTAGCATAGCATATTTTATTTGTTCAACATTTTCATCCAGTTTAATTCTTGATAATGCATTGGCCACAGTGTTTTCCTTGCCGGGTGTATGCTTAATTATTAAGTTGTACTCTTGTAATTTTAAGGCCCATCTAATTAATCTTGGATTTAAATTCTTTCCAGAATATAATCTACGTACGGCCACATGATCTGAGTAGATTGTAACTGGTGCTTTTTAAAAATAAACCCTGAACTTCTGAACTGCCATTAACACAGCTAACATTTCTCATTCAGTTGCTGTGTAGTTTCGTTATGTGGAATTCAAGGTCTTGCTAAAAAATGAAAAGGGATGCCCTTTTCTCATTAAAACTGCATCCCTGGCGTAATCTGAAGCATCAACCACGATTTCCAAGTCCTCGTCCCCTTCAGGGAATTTTAACACTGGGGCATTAATTAAAGCTGCTTTTAATTATTCAAAAGCCGTGTTTGCCTCTGCTGTCCACGCAAACGTAGATTTTTTCGTAAGTATTAATAAAAGTTCAACGATGTCTGCGAAATTTTGTGTGAAGGAATGGTGATACGAGCGCATGCCAAGAAAGGATCAAAGTTTCTTCACCATATTTGTTGGAAAATAATTTTTTATGCTTTTATTTTAGAATCCTCAGTTTTGATACCCTTAGCTGAAATTTTCTACCCAAGTTACCAATATAGTTGCGAACTTACATTTTGAAGCATTAACCATTAACCCTGATTCCTAAAGGAAGATAATGAAAAAAAACTTTGTAGAGATCTTCCACATGGCTCACAGTAGTATCATTGTAACTATTATATCATCCAAGTAAATTAAAGTGGACTTCCCGAAGACTATAGAATAATGTTCATAGTGCGTTCAAAAGTTGATGGGGCTTTGCAAAGTCCAAACAGCATACGTAAAAACGCATAAGTACCCGATTTTTTAATGAACACCATCTTATTCACACATTCTGGTTTCATGGCTATTTGAAAGTAGCCTGAAGTAAGATAAAGAGTGGTCATAAATTTTGTAGACCTAATTTTTCATATTATTTCTTCTATTACCGGTAAAGGGTAAGCAGGAAATTTAGTCATGCTATTTAATTGTCTATAATCAATGGCAAAATGCCAACCTTTTGGATCCGAGGGGGGAAGTTGTCTTTCTTTTTGCATAGCACAACTGGGCTAGCATATTCACTATTGATAGGAGTTATTATCTTATTTCTGAACATTTGTTGTATTTGTTGCATATGTTCTATTATAGATTCCTTTTCCTTATCATAACGATAAGGTTTCTCTTTACATGGTTCACTAGATTTTAATTCAATAACATGGGTATCAATATCATGGGTGACTTCCTGAGCTTTTCAGAAAATAATGGGGAAAATTTACTTACGAGTTTTTCCAGTTTGGCTCTTTCACCTTGCTTTAGATGCTGGAGGTCAATTTCTGGGATGTTTTCCTCTTCTACCACCCTTGGCACCATATCAAGAACTATGGAATTTTCAACAAAGTTTATTGTGGGTTCGCCACCCTAAGGAACTCTGTATGTAAAATGACTTTATTTGTAGATTTTTAACAAGAAAAATTAAACTTTCAAAACTTTGTTTTTTACCTGAACATTAAGCAACAGTTTCCCAGCGCATTCACAAACTGTCTCTTGTGTGGCTATAATCTCCATACTGTTGTTTTAAAATATATTCTCCAGAAATTTCAATAGTAGAAGTTTTGGCTTAAAAAATTTCCTTGAGTGCCAGTGTCCATGAGTGCTTTTACGGGTATGTTGTTCAAAAGAACCTGCATTACCAGTAATTGGGAGTTCTTCACCACCACTGTATGTAGGTGCACCTTAGAGGGATTTTGCAATGCACAGGGGATCTGGACCCTCAATTTCTCAGATCCCTATATTCGTTTAAAGTATTTTTCTTTCCTGCTACTGTCTTTATGGTACCCTGGCAGTCTTTATCAAACTTCTCGTTTTCCTGCTTATTCATTGACGGCTTGGCTAAAAAACATCTTCCTCCATTGTATTTCTTTCTATGGCCTGCTGTCAGGAGAACTGTTGTTGATAACTCTGGGGAGGAAGTATAGAGCTTTCTGCTATCTTCTGATTCTGGAATTTCACTGATAATTCAAATAGCTCTTGAAGCATTCATGGGTTTCTCAGTTCCATGAAATCTTGAACTCCTGGTAATAACCTTGGTTATAAAATTTCAATGACTTCATTATCTGGCTTCCTTCTGTATAGCATGTTTGCTAACTTGACTTTATGTAGAATAAACTCGGTGAGATCCTGAATTTTCCGTTGATAAGAGCTGTACAATTCTCTCTTTCTTTATTAAGAAGGCCTTTAAGAGTGCCTCTTTGAAATTTTAAAAATTGTAGGTGAGGCTTCCTACTTCTCCAAGTAAAAATTTTCCATTTCCTTTCCACCATGACTTCTGTCCTCGGAGGGCATTTGAAGCAATAGCTACCTTCTGTCTCTTGGGTACAGGATACAACTGGAAGTGGTTGTCAAGGGCTTCCAGAAATAAGGCAGTGGAGTTCTTGCCATCAAGCACCACTGCTAGCTTGATGGATGTTCTCATAGTTTGTATTAGAAAACCAAACCCAGCCAAAGGGCTGGTCACCATCAGGCCTATGACCTCTACATCTTGTGGGGACAATTGTCCATCCTGATTGTTGGTCATCGGATTTTAGTAGAACTTTGGATGCCAAATGTAGGACCCTCTGGTATATCTTCTAATGTAACAGTTGAAATACGTGTAGAAACCTCACAGGAAAAGGCTGAAAAGAACCCTTTATTGACTCTCTAAAATTCGCAATGCGTTGACTTAATGCTAACACAGTATGCCTCACTCAGGCAGTAACTTAAGTAACAAGAAATAAACTAAAAATTTGAAGATATTAAAAAGTAGTAGAATTTTGCTACTGGGCTCAGACTATCCTGTTTTCTAGAAAAGCATTGAAAATCTAGTGGCAACAAAGTAATAGCTGTTATGCCACGTTAACATTATGTTATGCCAGCACAGCTATTACTTTGTTGCCACTGTACTTTTTGAAGCTCATGCTACAAAAAGTGCAGTGTCACTTCCCTTCTAGAACTTGATATTTAAACCTTTTCTCCTCTAAGAAGAATTTGCATTACTTCATGCACACTGCCATATTTAAATATTCTGGCATTGACAATTAGGGGAAATGAAGGCTTGTAGGAAAGTAAGCATAAAATTAAAAGTTAGTTAAAGTAAATATAAGTCCCTACAAAGGTTTTTCTTTTTTGGGAATGGGAGAATGCATGTTCGTCATCTAATGAATGCCAAACCTTTGAGATCGGGGAGCTGACTTCTTTTTAAGGAAAGCAAACTGATCCGTTGTCATGGTTGAGGTACCATTAATGGAGCATGTTGCCTTATTTGGACATAACTGCAAAACTGGATGACAAATAACTTCCCTGAGCCCATGAGCGAAGGGAAGATGGAAGAGGTGTGTGAGTGAACAGCAACAGTCATGTGAGAGTGGTGTGGAGAATATGAATTTGTTGGGAGGTAATGTCTCCAACTGCCACTTTTTCTACGAGATGACCAAAGGGGAGAAAGAAGGGGTTTGCATAGCAGAGACTAGATGAAAAGATCTTGCCCACCCCTCGATATTGCTGAAGAGTATTTTTTGGGATCAATCATCACCTTCCTCAGGGTATGATGGTAAATTTCTGAAAGAATGGTTGTCTGAAGTAGAGATTCTTGTATGTCTTCATTGTAGATTATTCTGCTGTTCAAGACTATGGAAGACTTCCAAAGATAATACTAGGTTTCAACCTCCTCATAGAAATTAGAATCTGCATATTCTATCTGCATCTGCATATTTTGTGATGCATGTAGCATACTGTGTTTTCAAAGATCAGCCTGTGCTCAAGGACTTTCTTGTATGGGATTATCCCATCATTGTAAAATATGGCTTTGAGGTATGTGTGTTTTGCATATGTTACATACAGAAATTTATGCTAATTGTTTCTTAAAATGATTTTGTTTTATTTAAACACTACCCTCTGTAACCTTGTTTATTTGATCAGTAATCTATGTCATTAAATTTAGCATTTACCACTATCTAAGAGACTAAAATAAAAGAACCCTAATGTTTTATGTGGTGTATTTATTTTGAAGATCCACTGATGGGTTGTTTAGTTTTATTTTAGGTTAATCTCACTTTTTATTTGGATATTTTGTAGGTTGAATTCACTTATACTGATATTGCTGTACTATACAGAATTGTTTGTAATTATTATTTAATTTAAATTACATTAAGCATAATTTCTTTTTTATTTAAAAATGGCTAACAAATTTTCTACATAACACAGTGCTGTGGTTATCTGTAATTTATTCTACTGTGTATACATGCAATAATATCTGCATATAATTAGCATAATTTAGCTTCCAATATACTGCAAATTTATATCCTAGTTATTCCTAGAATTTTTTTATATATGTCAAACATATATGCAATACATTAACATGATGCAACAAAATATTATTGATCATCATAATACGTAATGCATTATAATATTATTGTTAATAATATTCAATAACTAATGTATTTGCACACAGTACACAAGAGCAATTAAAAATGCAAATATCCCTGTCAAATGTGCTTCTTTAAAATTATTTGAATGCCTTATAGTACTGCTGCTCGACTTGCCTGAACCTTCAGTTTGTAATTTAGTAGGAAGAACTTCTTAGTGGTCTGAGGAAAAAGTTGTGTGTGTACCTAAGGCAGTGATTTTCATATTAAAGTCTGCTGTACTGGGGTGGGAATTATCAGTATTCTATAACTTCAGTCACTCAACATTTAATTGGAGATAAAAAGTGAAGAAAAACATCAATCAAGGTGATACATTCCATATAAAAAACAATTGACACTGTCAACCAAAGCAGTTGACTAAACAAGTAAAATGCAGTCTATCTTTGATTTAGATATGCTTGATTTTAATTAAATCCTTGGTTTCTTTGTTGGTCTTGCTTAAAAGTGTATATAGATACATATATACAAATATAATATCCCAGTAATTGTATATATATACAAGTATAATATTGTACGAATAATATATCATACAAATTGAATGCATAATGTGCTCAACTGTAATATAAATAATGTTAAATTATTTCATATACAAATTATCTCATACTTTACAATTACAAAAAATTAAATGATTTTTCAAACAGAATGATATTGTTACAAATTTTGCATATAAATCCATATAATTTGAGTGAAATTATATGTGAAATTGTTAGTTTTTTTTCTATATAATGTAACATGAAAATCTCGAGAGACATTGCTCTGCCGGAGAAATAAGAATACAGGGGCAAGTCCTTGGACTTCAAAAATAATGAGCTGCATTTTGCCTCTGATTACATAATCCTGTGTGGAATTAAAGATGAATGAGTTAAATCTTAAGAAAATCATAGCTCAAAATGATATCGAATTTTTACTTCTTGGATCTGTAGCTGAAAACAGAAATTTCCGGTATGGCAACATGGAATAGCCTAAGAACAGTAGCAGCCCGAAAGGTGTACTAGTAGCCTTGGCACTCGTTGACCTATCGTAGACTGTAATTCCAATGAGAGTTGACAATGTAACTGATATGGTGAAAGACATTGAGAAAGATGATGGGTAGCAGCATATACTCCAGTGACCTGCATTAAATGAACCAGTAGTCCTCCAGAGTTTGTGTCTTCGGAGAGCCTAACATCAGAGTTATTGCAGAATGTGCAGCTAAGCAATGAAGAGAGAAACACTGTAGAGCATGCCATTCATGAATTTCAAAATGTTTTCTCTCACTCATCTTCTGAAGTCTCACTCATCTTCTGAAATAGGTCAAACCAGTTTGACACAGGTGATCATCCGCTACAACCTAGTTGACTCCAACTGCTGAACAGGAAGATTTAGGAAAACATCTAAAGAACATGCAAGAAAATGATGTTGTTGAGCCTCCAGCAATTCCACAGTCCTCTCCCATCATCCTGGTAAGAAAGAAAGATGGGTCAACTAGGTTTTGCATTCACTGTTGTTGGTTGAACAAGGTGACGAAGAAAGGTCATCTTTCTAGAATTGATGCCATTCTGAACGCTCTTTCTGGAAGCAAATGGTTTCAGTGATTTTTAACGCTTGATATAAAGTGTAGGTGTTGGCAGATAGAGATACACCCTGATGACCAAGAAAAGATAGCTTTTATTACTGAACAAGGACTTCAAAGTGATGCCGTTTTAATTTTATAATGTGTTGGAAAGACTCAAACGCCTCATGAAGATCATGTTGACAGGTCTTTTCTATGAAACCTGTGTGATATACCTGGATGACATCATCATCATTGCAAATACTTTTTTTTGTGATGATTAGCATTTAGAAAATCTTAAAAAGGGGCTTCAGAAACTGAAAAAATAAAAAAAAAAATTTAAAAAAAAATCCAAAGTTAAAT